>VDFB02112659.1:0-38650 GCA_007258455.2 Sequoia sempervirens
AACATGAGTCCTCTAATTATATCTAAAATATTATTATAAAATATTATCATCTTATTATGGTTAGGGTGGTCAGACAGACACCTACTTAATTTTTCCCTGAAATTTAAATACTACTGCATTGAAATTTCAATTTTTCACCAAATAGATTTTTTTTTTAGAAAAATAAACCTAGTAGTTTAGAAACTACATTCAATTTTCCACAGATTCTATTCTTACACATTTTTGAGATAATATAGATAACTTATTCAAATTTTTACGTCAAGTTGCCTAACTTTGATTTTTTTGAATTTTCATTGCCACTTAAGGGCCTGTTTTTTCCATGATAATCTTGAACATACCCCCAAACATATGTCAAGAATATTTTGAAGACTTCAAGCCTTCTAACACCCTTCAGTCTCACTTTCTTAGAAATTTATAAGTGTCATACTTAAGTCAAAAAGACTAACAAAAGAGAACCCAATAACACCCTTAAACCATGAATACATGGGGCATGGAATGACAATAAGAAGCTAATGAATTGATATCAAGATTTATATTCTCCTAATATAAGGAATTATTATATCAAAGCTATCATCAATATCCATAGCTCACTTAACATGATCTATACAAATGCGATCATCATAAAACACATCATGATGTATAGAAGAAGGTAATTCATTGAAAGTACATGAATCTTTGGACAAAAGGGTAACATGGAATGTAGGAGAGTTATCATTAGAACATCTAGCAATTTCACATGTGTAAGTAAAAAATACATACCATCACTACATAGTAGGTATTTTTCATAGAATGCATCTTAGGATTTTAGTGGGGGTGATCCCACAAAGCTAGTTTACAATTTCTGGGAGATTCTAATTTTTGCTGAGATCACATATTTTTAGAAAATATAATGATTTAAACCTTTAAAATTTCCACTTAAAGCATTCCAATTGAAGAGGGTTTGATCAAACTACCTTAGATCAAACCCCCTTGGATAGAACCCCACTAGTTTTAAACCATACCTATAACAAAGTCTCCTTTACACCTATCAAAACGTTGATAAAAAACCACTTTTGATTTACCTTTTGGGGGATCAAATGAATTCATTTTAAATTTATTTTTTGTAAGTATGTATTCCTTGTTATAAGCTTCCCAAAAAGTATAATTTTAAATAAATTTAATTTTATTATTATATTTATTTTTTATTTCTTGTGAATGTAGGTTTTTCATCGAAAATCAAGCTCTTTGTTCTACACATGTGGAAAAATAGAAGATTATCATTTTTTTTGAAAATTATGAGGCACCAGATATTTGGAGTCCTTGATCCAACAAAAAAATTAATTTCATATATACAAAAAAATTATGTGTTATAATGGTGCCATGTCTAAATTGTAATTGGTTTGACTTGAAACTTGATTAGAAAAATATTCAATAAAAACACTATAAAATTAATTGGAAGCACTAGATATCGTAATTATAAATCTAAATTTGAAAAATAAATTTATCCTTCATGGAAAAAAAGTTATGTTATATGGTGAGTGTCACTCCTTAAAAATGGTGTTTACTGAAAAAAACTAGTTTTCAAAGGAGATGGAAAAAAAAGTGCAATTTGATTCCAAAAAATTTGAAAAAAATATATTTAGAATCTATAGAAAAAATGTCACAAATCACTAGTTTGCATCATCTTCAAATTCCTCACGGTTTAGCTGCTATAAGTGCTCGAAAGTGAAGATTTAGTTAGAAAAAATCAGTTAAGTGTCCAGTTTGGCCAAAAATTGTAAACCAGTATTGTGGGATCATCCGTGGAAACCAATTATAAAAATGATTTAAAATAGGTATGTTGTCTTATAACCATGAAGGAATAGCACCACAAGGTAAAATTTGTAGGAGCAATGATAATACAATATCATTGAGCTATCTAGGGAATACAAATTTTTAGTATTATGCCCATTTAGAAGAATGAATTGATGCAATTGTGTTTAATATTGTTTCCAATTTAAGAGAATGGTTTAATTAGTTTATAAATAATGATAAATAGTGCATATGTTATCTCTAAATATTAAGTAATGTAATTTTAATGAATAAATTTGCATACTCATGCGAATTCCCATTTATTTTTGTACCCATTTAAGAGAATGACATAGTTCAGTTGCATATCAAAAAATGACACATATAAATTATAATATTGAAATATTAATTTATGCAATTTTGTAATGGTGAAATTTGAATATCTACACCAATCCCCAATTATTTTTCTTCCCATTTTGAGAGAATATATTAATAAAATTACATTTAGTTTTATGCCCATTTTTGAAAGAATGAATTAATCTATAATTACATGGTGATAAATAGAATATATATTATATCACCAAAATATTATTTATTAATCATAATGGTGAAAAGGTTTCATAACCATATTGATTCCCATTAGTTTTTTTCTTATTTTGAGAAAACAACTTAACATAATTATATATTGCAGATCTATGGTTTGATGACTCAATGGCCTAGTTTTCTTCCCATTTTGAGATAGTAGTAGATTTAGGGTTTATGACAAAAAAATTCAAGTTTAGGGTTTATTTTATGACCTCTTCATGTTTAAAGGTCTAAATAAAAAAAACTAAGTTCTCCTTTAAAAGTTCATAGAAATTATAATAAAAATAGAATTAAACAAGAGTAAGGAAAAAATTATTGTACATGGTAATATGCCAAACCTTTTCTCAAATATGTTTAACTACTTTTTCATTCTCTATGTTCATAACTTGGGATAAATGGTAATATTTATATATAGTTTTTGACCTTCAATTGGAGTTTGTGCCCACGTGACCATGCCGCGATCTTTAATTGTACACGCTTTGATTGAAGATTAAATTATTTCTTTGAAATTTGTGTGTAGAATTTACATAGTAGTTTAGAAGTGACATACATATTTATACTTCCGCCCTTTAATGAAGTTTATAATATTAAGCATATAGTCCAAAATACTCATTAGAAGAAGAAAAAAGAAAAAAGAAACATTTATTTTTATTTTTTGAGTTTTCCATGATAAATTTACCAACAAATGAATGCAATTTGCATGTTAATGAAAATTTTAAAATGTTGGAGAAGAGAGGTAGAACACGACTACATACATAATATAAATTTATCAAACCGAGCATTTAAAACTAACATGAATATCTCTATATCTTTCACATTAAGGATTGGATAAACAATGTTTGTGAACCCCACTTCATATGTTTATTGTTAATAATAAAATATTTTTTATTGTTTTATCCACATGGAATGTAGTTGATTCCTTGATAGAATAAAAAATTACATTTTTCAAATTTACACTAACACAAAATTATTCTCATTTGGAGGGGCTTGTAGTATCAACAAACCTTGAGTTATCAATAATAGTCGATAACATTTGGATATTGATTGGTATATTGTTATGATTATGACATATTGCATCTGACATCTTTGCTAGTGTGCTTTCCACTTGTTGCATACTAGGTCGATTATTAGGATTTTGAGTAGTACACCACAAACCAAGTTGTAGTAGACCTTCTAGTATTGAGTTTTTCAATGCTTGTAGAGCATCTTCATCTGTATCAACATCTTCATCTGTATCAAGAATATTCTCTAAAGGAATGGTTTGAATGCAATTTTCTAATATACTTGAAATTGTTGTTGAAACCCACTCGAGAAATAATAATCCACTAGTGAACATTTCATCTGTGGGTTGCTTTTGTGTAAGCACTTGCAACATTAGAATTCCATAACTATATACATCTCCTTTTGTTGAAATTGTTCCACTGAACCCATATTCTGCATAACCAAACTATTATAATAAGAACCATAACAGGAAAAATAATATTTATATACAATAAATGATATTAAAACATTTTACCATTGAATGATTTTTTAAATTTATTTTCATAATTTTAATAAATTTATTTTGATGTGCATACAATTTTTTATGAATTTTTATTTTTTAATAAATAAATATTTATGAAATAAATTTATTATCAATTTATATTAAGGAGCAGCTAAAGCCTTGGACTCGGGGAAAAATGATCGAAAGGGTACTTGTTCTGTTACTCTTTCTAATGATTTTTTAGAGCCACAAATTCAAGATCTATGCTAGCGTGCCCTAATATGTAAGTTCTAGAAGCTTTTCCCTGATATAGAACTATTAAAGGATTTGTTATTTGATGAATGGGAAGGGGTTGTTAAAGTATTTTATCTAGATCAAGAGAAGGACATTTTTTTAGTTCTCTTTGATACTAAGTCTCATAGAGATGCAATTTTCAAAGTGAAATCATGGGTATTTCAAGGGTCTGGTTTATTCATGCAACCTTGGTCTCCAAAATTTAATCCATCCAACTTTGTGTCAAATTTCATTCATTTTTGGATCCAAATGAATTCTCTCCCTCTTGAATATAGGGAATTGAATTTTAGAGTTTTTTGCTAACCAAATAGGAATTTTTCTTAAGCATGATTATGCTTTCTTTAAAGACCCAACAAAACTAGTAAGGTTTAGTGCTTTACTGGATGCTACAAAGAATTTCCCACTTCAAATAGATATAATATCTAAATATGGAAAATGGACTCAACCATTACAATGGAAAGTCTAGAGAATGCATGCTCTAAGTGTCACACACTGGGGCATGTTGCAAGTGCTTGTCATGAAACTGAATGCATTGCAACTCAGTTCTCAAAGTGCCAGGTTGCAAAGGATGTGAAAATTAAGCCTAAGGAGGTGGAAAATTTGGTGGATAATAAGTTGTCACTTGTTTGTCTATCCAAAGATTAAAAAAAAAGTACTCTATAACCAATGAAAGTTGTCTTCAATGTGTTGATAAGTAACGTTGATAAAATGAGTGAGCAGACTTGACTAAGGTTGTTACCAATGGGTTCACACAAGTATCAATTTTCTTGTCTAAAGATTGGCAACAATCTCAGTTGGTATTTTTGTACAATCCATCTCTTCCTTCAATATCTAAGAAACAGGTTGAAATAGTTGCTAGGAATTTGATTTTTAGTATTGGACCAGTAGATCAAAAACAAGTTTGTGAGAGAATTGAACTTCTGTGCAAAGTCTCTTTTGTAAGAAGAGAAATAGAAGGGGGCCATTTTTGTTCTTCTGCTTATGAAAATATGGATTTAGTAACTTTTAAGAATTTGGTTGAACAAGATCAGTTTGAAGAGTTAGCTGATAGAATATTATTCTTAGAAGTCAGTAAGTTCATTGATCTTGTATCAAAAGAAGTTGCAATGGAAGAGGATAGTTTTGATTGTTTAGTTATCTAAGTCTCAGGTTATGAAAAAAATCATGGAAGATGAGGATCTGTCTGAGGTAGAAATAAGGGGTGTAAGTCATAAGGTTTGTCACAATAGGATAAAGTGGAAGATAAGGGGGTATTCAAAGATTTGGACACAAAAGCTGATCAACAAGACATAACTTTAGGGGACAAGGAGTTGGTAGGTTTTGATTACTCTCAGACCTTGTCAATTTTGCAAACTCCTAGCATTCAACCTGTTATGATTAAGTCTCTAGGAAAGAGAGGGAGAAAATCACATATCACTAAGTTGAAAGAAGAAATAGCAGGGGGAGTTCAAACAACCTTGGATAGTAAGATGTCACGTTCTGCAATTAAGCACCTGAGGAGAGCATGTTGCTCTCCTCGAGGTCAATGAGGCTAATATCTTGGAATGTTAGGGTATAAATTCCTCAGACAAGAGAGCTCAAGTCAAGCAAGATATTGATTCTTGTGGAGCTAACGTGATAATATTGCAAGAAACCAAAACTTTTGAGAAGATTTTCGAAACCTTAATTAAAAAATGGAAAAAGTGGAAGAAAATTCATTCCCCTATGCAAGGTGCATTAGGAGGCCTTGTTATGCTTTTGGATGCTAAAAAATTTGTGGTAGAATCAATTAAAAATGAACAAAATTGGTAGATTATGAAGGTTTCACACTTTGACTTAAAATTTTGGCTACTAAATGTATAATGCTCCAACTACTATAGTGGAGAAGAAGCTGCTTTGGAAAATGTTTGCACATGTGTTTTGGATGATATAAGGAATGATAGAGTAATAATAATAGGAGACTTTAATGCTATCACAAATTTAAATGAGAAGAAAGGAGGAATACTCCCACCTCCAAGGGTCATGGATTTTATAATATTTATTAAAGATAATGCTTTAATGGATATTGTACCTAAAAAAGGAAAGTTTACCTAGAAAAATAAAAGGAAATACTTTTTGCAAATTGCATAAAAGGTTGGATAGGTTTTTATCTTCATTAAATTAGTTTGTGGGGAAGAAGGTCTTGACATCAAAAAAATTACCCTTCACATGTTCTAATCATTATGCTATATCTTTGAATGTTGAGGTGATAATTTTTTTTTAAAGGCTAAGTCTTCCTTCAAATTTGAGAAAATGCGGTTTAGGCACCCTCATTTTTTTCCATTGTTATGACAATGGTGGGTTAGTGCTCCTTTTGTAAGAGGTTTGAGGATGTACCCGTTATGTAAGAAATTGAGCCATATCAAAAATTAGATTAAAAACTAGAATGTCCATGTCTTCAAAAATATCTTTGAATAAAAAGAAAAAGTTTTCAAGGAGCTTTCAAAAATCAATGAGAAGATTATAGCACAAGGTCTAGATGCCATAACTTTTGAAAAGAAAAAGAAGTTACAAACATAATGGGCATAGCTTGTGGCAAGAGAGGAGGTATATTGGTAGCAATAGTCAAGGGAATTGTGGCTGAAAGAAGGGGACATGAACACAAAATTTTCCCATGCTTCAACATAGATAAAAAAGGCTTTGAATATAATTTTCACAATTCGGGACAGTTCTACAAGGTTGTTATTATCGAAGGAAGAAGAAATCCAAGAGGAAGGGGTTAAGTTTTTCAAAAATCTTTTATCTACCCCAAAAAATAAATCATTAACTGTAGAAAAATATGGTGAGGATCTTCTTGAAAGCATTCCTAATTTAGTCCAAAAGGAGGATAATGATTATTTTCTAAAACCATTTACTCTTGAAGAAGTTAAGAAGGTGGTATTTTCTTTATCACATGAATTGACTCTTGAAGAAATCAAGAAGACACACGGTTTTGGAAGGATTACAAATTTTTCATACACAGTTTTGGAAGACACACATAATATTGGTTGATGAGAGCCATAGAATTACAAATTTTTGTACACCTTTATTATTAATATAAATATATATAGGCTTATAGCCTTTTATCTAAAAAAATATATATTAAAAAATAATAATCAAATAAAATATAAATATTTAATTTATACATATTCAAAGATAACAAACCTCAAATGTAAAGAAATATATTAATTTAAAAAATCAATCCACCAATAGTTAAATTTAATGATTGCATGCTTATTTATCTAAGAAACTATATTATTAAATAATAATAATAATATGTAATATTTATTTAATTAGTGTTTTTATAGAAGGGATATCTTAAACTATTTTAGTAGGTGTCCTTAAAAGTTTTTAGGAGTATTTTATAAGAAGTTGGTTATATAGATTTTGTTTTTATAGTGAAGCTTAAAATGTTACACTAGAAAATTGATTATCTATTATTAATTTAGGAAAAAAAAATTAAAAATTAAAAATAAAAAAATTCTTCAAATTTATCTTATATAAACAAAAATCTAAAATTATAATATAGATATATAATAATGAAAAAAAAATTCTCAAAAATTCTTTTTATAAACAAAAATCTAAAATTCTAGCATAACAAAATAACACAATTATTTTTTTTTTCCCCAAATTTCTCTTTAACTTTTTAGGCAAATATCTAAAATTCTAAAATAGATATATATATAATAATGAAAAAAAAGCGTTTAATTTAATAGAGAAAATTTTCATTGCCACCCAAAAGGCGCAAGTTAAAAATTTAAGAAGTAAAGAAAAGGGACAGATGAGTAGAAAAAAACAGTATTTGACAACAAAAAGAAGAAAACCCGTGATGGAAAGAAGAATAATAAAAGAGAAAAGTTGACCAACCTGGCGGAATGTAGCCCACCGTCCCTTTCAGCGCCGACGTAGTGGTGGCCGCGTCATCCGTTGGACTAAACAGGCGTGCTATTCCGAAATCGGCAACGTGAGCAGTCATGTCCTCGTCCAGCAGCACATTCTGCGGCTTTAAATCGCAGTGCACGATTTGCGGTGAGCAGTCGTGATGCAAGTAGCTCAGTCCATGCGCCACGTCAGACAAAATACTCAACCGTGTCTGCAAACTCAGCCGTTGATCCACTTGCAAATGCTGATCCAGACTTCCGTTGGCCATGAGTGGCAGCACCAGAGCCTGGAAATCCGCTGTCGAGCACGAAGTTATTATCTTTACCAGATTCCGGTGCCGGACTTTCCCCAGCGTTTTGCATTCTTTGATAAAACTTCTCTCTGCACGTTCCGAGTTCGAAGCCGTGAACACCTTTACGGCGACGCTCTCCCCGCTTGATAGGATGCCCCTGTAAACAGAACCGTAGCTGCCGGCACCGATTAAGTTATCGGTGCTGTAGTTTCCGGTCGCTCTCTTCAGTTCTTCCATCGAGATCTTCAGATTTCCCGCTGTTTTTAGAGAGGTGCGTTGAGATGAGGGGCGCGATCGTCTTTTCGGAATCCAGTTCCATATTATCCAGAGCACAAGCCCTGTGAAAATCATTGCTCCAACTATACCCACTGATACGCCGATCAGTATTGTTTTCCTCTTCTTCTTGTGTTTGGTTTTAGCCGACGAACAGGCCGTCAATCCCGAACAATTACCGCACAGTCCTGGATTTCCAAGAAAGGATGTCTTGTTCATCTTCTTGACTGCACCTGAACAGGGGACTTGACCTGTGAAATTGTTGTATGACAAGTTCAAGATTTCAAGCATTTCAAGCCTGGAGATGGAGGTGGGAACCGGGCCTGTTATATTGTTGTGAGCCAAATCCAGTGTCACGAGGATTGATAGTTTCTGGCCGATTGCTGAGGGAAGGACGCCCTCTAGATGATTGTAGGAGAGATTCAGGTACTGCAAACCTACTAAGCCTGTAATTTGGGCGGGGACGCCGCCGGACAGGTTATTCACTGACAGATCTACGGCCTGTATCATTTGCATTCCTCCCATTCCAGGAGGCACGGGTCCTGTCAAGGCATTGTATGATAAATCTAAAAAAGAGTTCAAATTCCGGAGGTTAGCAATTTCTGGAGGGATACTCCCGGAAAGATTGTTACAACAAAGCTGGAGATCCTCGAGAAGCGTACACTGTCCAATCGCTGGAGGTATCCCGCCGTCAAGTCTGTTCATGCTCAAATTCAGGTCTCTGAGGTAGTTGAGCTTGCCTATGCTTTCCGGGATCGACCCAGATAACATATTGTCATTGAGATAAACGTATTCAAGACTTTGATTTAAAAACTGGATTTCTGTAGGAATGCTTCCCTGCAATTTATTCCGGCTGAGATCTATGGCCACTAGATTAAGCAGATTTGCTGTCTCGGAAGGAATGGTGCCTACAAGGGAATTTCTGTCCATGTATAGCTCTACCAGGGAGGAAAGATTGCCGATTTCTTTGGGTATGCTACCGCTAATATTGTTCTTTTCTAGGTTAAGGAAAATGAGAGTAGCGGAAAGCTTACTGAATATTGTTGCAGGCAAGGTACCCGTGAGATGATTTGCGGAGAGATCAAGCTTTTGTAGGTTTGAACAGTTGGACAGCGCTTCCAGTATTGGGACCGATCCAGAGCTTGTACCGCTGATAAACTCATTAGAGGGCATATTGAGAACCGTGAGCCTTGAAAGCTTCCCCAATTCCTGCGGAATAATTCCACCTAGCATGTTAAACGCGAGCTCCACATGAGAAAGGCGAGAACAATTTCCCAGCGATTTGGGGACGCCGCCGCTGATATTATTTCCAGCCAGAAGCAGCCAATCCAAATGAGGCAACCGGGCTCCAATATCAGAAGGTATCGAATCGGAAAATCCGTTGAAGCTCAACGACAAGTTCTGCAGCGCTGTACAGTTGAAGAGAGGGGGAGGGACGGGTCCGGTCAGATAATTGAAATCCAGAGAGATGTGCACGAGGCGAGAGAGCATTCCCATTGCCGGATCAAGCGTTCCAGTGAGCTGGTTTTGTGCAAGATCTATCCGTCGTAGCATGGCACAGTTTCCCAGCGCCTCAGGAATGTGGCCGCTGTGGTTGTTGCCATAAGAAGACAGAATTTCCAGGCTGGTTAAATTTCCAAGTTCGGACGGAATGCTTCCCGTCAGATTGTTTTTGGAAAGGTAAAGCTGCTTCAGTTTCTGCAGGCGACCGAGTGCCGGGGGGATGTGCCCGCTAAAACTGTTGTCTGAGAGGTCGAGCAGTCGAAGGGAGGACAGATTAGCAATCTCAGAAGGTATAAAACCTTCCAAACTGAGATTTCTGAGACTGATTGCAACAACGACGACCCGCTGATTGAAAGCACGGCACTGTACACCCGTCCAGTTGCAGAAATGGTGGGAGGTCTTGTTCCAGGTGTGCAAAGCAGAAGAAGGATCGTGTGTTACAGCAACCCTGAGTGCCATGAGAGAGGCCACTGTATTTTCATCAGTTTGTTCTGCTAAGACATCTAGCGGCCCTAATATAAGTAGGAAATATTGCACAAACAGCAGCATGACGAAGCAACCCATGCTTATTCTCAGCCCCAAATCTACTTCACAATTCCAGAAAGTTTTACTCGGAATATAAGCCTTCTCACACACAGCAAGTGAACATCTCTTTCCTCGAACTTATCTGACAGAATTGCATTAAATTAATTCCTTGCTTTGAATTTCAAGGCAAGTGGTTTTTTTCTTCTTCCAAGAATTTTTTTTATTTACATATAACAATTTTAAATGTATAGCGATTGAAATATTCAACGGTCAAATAGTTCACAGTTGATTTTTCGGATCCATAAGATCAAGAAATCAGTCAAAGGAGGATGTGATTTTTTTTATAGTTTGGAATGAGGAAGGTCCTTTCTAGAGACGAAGTGGGAATGGAATAATGAATATGGACCATTGCAATCCACATACACATGTTAATGGAAATTGTAATTATAGCTCCACATCATTGACCATCAAGTTGGGACAACCCCGTAGACCTCGAGGATGCTTGGTGCTTTGTAGGATTGTGAATGTTCTAGAGCCTCTCGTTTTAACATTTTATAATGTTTTGGGTGTAATTAAATTAAAGTTTCAATTACACCCAAAACATTATAAAATGTTAAAACTTGATATTGAGTTGGATTTTAAAGATGAAAAAATAATGTTAAAGATGTTATGAATTGATTAATTATAATATTGAATTCTTAGGACTTACATAGATGATTATATCAAAAATTATAAATTAGAATGAATATCTACAAATATAAAAATTGTCTAACATATAGACTTAAATTTACATAAAATAAAGTAAGTTAAATTATTATAGAAATTTATCCACTTAATCTTAAAATGTTTAAAATTCAATGAAGACAAATATCATTCATAAATATCAAGCTAAAGAATCTAATATCTATAATCAACTTATAATGTTAGATATTGATAAATGGATATTGAATCATTTTTATTTTTTCTTTCCATCATATTAAAATATATATTTAATCATATTGTATTAAATCAACAATAATAACTAAATGATGAAAAAATATTAGATATATATTTGAAATTATTTATGTATTTGTTTTATAAATATTAAAAACTATTATTTTATATATTGTTTATTATAGTGTTCTATCTATTTATAATAAGTTTTTAAAAATGTACTTCAAAGAAATGATATAAAGATTTTATTTCTAGTCAAAGTTATGCAAGATATGAAAAATATTACTCAATAAAAATTAATAGAAAAATAAAATTAATTTAAAAAATGATATTAATATTTCATTAAATAAAAAATTCTACATAAAAAATGTCATAACTCATTAGTTCACATAATCCTTAAATTTTTGACAATTTGTTTAGTATAAGATTAAAAATTAATAATTTTCAATCTCACTTGGGCTAAAAAGTGGGATACACTATTATGTTGCCACTATAATATAAAGTTGAAGACAACTCAAAAAATTAAGGCTTTAATTTTAAAAAATAAGTATAAAGGATAGAGTAGTGAAAATTTGTTGCAATATTTGGTATTATGAGAAGCTAGAATTTTTATAAAACTATTAGAGGGTATGTCATGCCACACTTTTGGCCAACTTATCACAAGTGAATTTAAGTAATTTTAATTAAAAATTAATTTTGGTCAAACATATGATCTTGTAAGATTCATTCTATCTAACTTATATATGTCTTTAGCACCATCCAATTTACTAAAAAAATTAAATTATTTGAAAAACTTGATGTTTAAATTTTTTAAAAAAATAAAATAAAGTAGATCCATAAGTTTAGTTTTCAAAAATGTATATATTTTAATAGTTTAATTATTATTTATATTTTATATTTTATTTTTATTAGATATAAAAATCTATATCTGGTACATAATTTTCTTTCTATTTTAGATAAATAATTTATATGAAAGTTGACGTGACTGGAAAAAACTAAGTTTTAATACGTGCACATTTAAATATTTATTTAAAAATATATATTTATCAAAATTGAAAAAAAAAATCAATTCCCTAAAGTTTCAAGTTATAAATACACAAAAAAATTGAAAGAAAAAAAAATTTACTATATAAAGGTTGGCGTCTCACGTAACTTCATTTTTCAACATTTTATCAACAACTAAATTATAGTGTTAATTTATTAAAAACTATATTCAAATAATTTTTTCATTTTTTCAAAAAAATACAAACATAAAATATACTAAAAAATAATTTTTTTATTAGTTTACATCATTTCAAAATTCAAAATATATATCACTTTTTAGTGCTTCAAGTTTAAAAGTTGGATTAGTGTTGGCCATTTCCTTTATGAAAGTGTGACACAACTTTGTACTTTTACCCTAGATAATCATTGATTAGTGATCCCATCCATCATTACCCACCCTTCCATATTCTTTCCTATAAATTAGATGTAGAAGCTACACCTAAGTAATGTCAAGGATTCAAATTTTTCTATACTTAGTATTCAAATGTATTAGTCTTCAATCCTCATGCATTTACATCCAGGCTCACCCATCTCTTCATCTCCCAATTAGTGCATCAAGCCATAATAAACAAATTCCTACATCACATCAACCCATCTATCCCATCCCATATCCATTCCATCTCATCCCAAATCCAATCCATAATAAACTTTTGCACCTCCTTAGAATTGGATTTAAACAAATATCAAACATTGTGCATGAAAACATCAAATCCTTATCAAAATCATATCATGAGCCTAGTTTTCAAACATTAACCAATCATTGTATCCTTTTCCCTATCATCTTCCAATCACTTCTTGGTTATCCATGATAGTGCTTCCAAGTTGTATCTATCATCTCTTCTTGGTTATTCACAATGTTGCTAAGTCAAATCCAATCATCACGCCCTTTGGACCAGGCTTGTGTTTGGAATCATCATCATTATCATTATCCTATCTTTAGAATACATGTTTAGCAATAAATCTTTTGTTTTGATTTATCTCATGATCTTATCTTTTGACCCTTGGCTACACCTACTTACAACCACCTCGATCATTCTATATCTTGGTGTGTTTTGTCTAGTGTATAGTGGGGCATCATCTTTATCTTGTTTGTCATGTTTGAATTGTTTGAGTGTCATGTCCATACAAAGGTTACCTTGTTACCCTGGTTTCTCATACCTTGTCACATAATTATCTTTTCTATATCAAATCTAGGATTTGTCATTACATAATAGCATAATCAATCTCTCATAATCAAATTCTCCTTACTTTTCATCTATTTCCATCTACTTTTTTCTTCTATTTCATCTAATTCTTGATCCTTATCCCTCATCATTCCCTTCCATTTCGAGAGCACGCCCATGTTCTCCTAACCCATATGTCCTCTCAAGTGGGAATCCCATCACCTAATCATAATATTCCTTATTCATCCTTCCTCATCCCTTCCCATGAATAGGGTACCATGTCACTAATCCTTATCCTTTTCTATTCACTATATTTTAATCTTCTTCGATACAATGTCACTTCATGATGTTATATCAAAGAGGGAAAAATGTAGACACCTTAAATTTGACCTTACCTAACCACTCCTAATTTTAGCCTATCCTAAGCTAATAATTAAAAAAATAAATTATTATTTATTAATTAATTCCATAATTTCCCCATCTTATCTTAAACATTTAATTAAGTAAATTTTATCATTTATTTAATTATTTTTCCCTTCATATGATCCCATTAATTAAAATTAAATAAATATTGATTATTTAATTAATTTCTATTTATCCTTATACTTATCTATTTAGTCTTAGCCCTCTAACTTGTTCACATGGATCATAATGTAAAATTTCCATCACGTGACAAGGGTCCACTTCACATGTATAGCTAACTTGTTATATAGATTCATTAAAGGGTGAAAACAAGAAGTTGGGTCAATGAAGAGGGAAAGTTTTAGCCAAAAAAATTGCTAAAAGGAAATGAATCCCAAGTCTAAATTTGAATGGGCACCCATTTCACTTCAAGTACTCATTACAAAATGGGTACCCATTTCAAAAATGTATTTTTTTTAATAAAAAATTGAGTTTGTTGATTCATTTGCACTTGCAACTTTAGCAGCTAGAGACAACAAGCTGAGGAAAATGGGTACCCATTTTGTGCCACCAAATTTCACTTGCCACCACCTCCCTTCGATGTACTTGACCTTAACAACCTCTAGGTTAGTAATTGTGATTTTTTTTGCTTCATGTTTAACATTTTTTGTTGTAATTATGGTTTAAATTTTAGCTATATAATGTAACATTTAGGGTTTGTAATTTCATGGTTTATATTTTTGTTTATTTCAATTTATGTAATTAGGATGAATTTTATAGTTTGTAAATTCCATTTGTAAATATATTCATCAAAATAATAGATACATACAATAACTTGAAACCCCAAACCCTAAAACTAAAACTCTAAACCCTAAAATTATAAACCTTAAAACCTAATGGATTCATGCCTACCATTATAAATGAATGATTACTAAGAATATGAATTATCACTATTATTGGAAAAATTAATCCATTCTATTAGAGAAGCTAGAATGTTTATAAACAATTTGGAATAGAGTCTTAATTGTACTTTTGTTAACTTAGTCATTATATGCAAATTTAGCTTGAAAAAATCTCAAATCCCATTGCTTAGTCATACCACCAACTAAACAGCTTCACAAATTTCCTAAGCTTCAATTTTAAAAAATAGTTTTGTAATCCATTTGAGGATGATATGAAAAGCTAAAATTTAAATTAGTATATACTTTATTCCAAAGTGTCCTCCAAAAAAATTCTACAAAATTAGTGTCATGATCTAAAATTATACTTCTTGGTAAACCTTGTAATCTAATAACCTCCATAAAATATTGTTACATGTGTGGTCTTATTGGCCTTCTTGCAAGCTATAAAATCATCCATTTTCAAATATCTATCAACAACCACAAAAAAATCCTTCCCTCATTGTGTTCTTGGTAGTTCAAGCACAAAATCTAGGCTTATATAATCCCATGATTTCTCCAATATGGGTAATGGGTGATATAGTCTTAAATTTTGACTCCCTCCTTTGGAATATTGATAGTATTGACATCCTTGCACAATTTTTTTGATTTCTATCCTCATCCTTAGCTAATAATATCTTTCACTAAGCTATGTCATTGTCTTATCAGCTCCAAAATTTCCATCCAAATCACCACAGTGTTTTTCTCTTATTAAATTATGTCTCATTGATCCTTGAGGTATGCATAGCTATTGTATAATAAATAAAAACCAATCTTGTATGAAACAATCCATCCATGATGTCCTATCCAAACTACTAGGATCCATATATGTTGTTCATGCATCCTCAAAGTCTAAATCATCTTTGTACATCTCTTTCATAGCATCAAATCCATCTACTCCAACTCTCATTTTAGACAGTAATTTTGTTCGTCCACTCAAAGCATCTTCCACTTTGATACTTGAGAAAAAAAGTATACCCTTGTAGGAGTTCAAACCACTTCAGGTTTCATTAGTTAATCTTGGTTTAGCTATTAATTCAAATTTCAAAGCATGTAAAGCACAAACTCCTTAAGAAGTAAATAATGTCACCGCTTTATAAGGCCTACACTATGGCATAAAAATATTGATCATAAATAGAATACCACTTCTTGGCATCATTAATCCTCTCACTAAAATAGACAAGTCTTCCCTCTTGGCTAAGAACTACTCCTATAGATGTTCTACTTGCATAACAATCCATTTGAAATACTTTTACAAAATTGGGTTGTGCCAAAATTGGTTCCTCGATGAACTTCTTCTTCAAAAGGTCAAAAATATTATCTATTGTTGATGTGCACTTAAACTCTCTTTTATCTCCCCTTATAGTGTTAGTTATGGGTGCACATATCCCACTAAAATTTCAAATAAATCAATGATAGAAGCTAGTTAAAGCAAGGAAACTTCAAACCTCATGTACACTCCTCAGCTTAGGTCATTCTATTATTTCTTGTATCTTTTTTGGGTACATTTGTAGCCCTTGAGGTAAGATAACATACCCCAAATAGATTAGTATTTCCTTCATAAAGCTGCATATATCTATAAGTTTACCAACAATTTCTTCTCCTTGACCATTTTTAACACATGCCTAATGTGCAATAAATGTTCTCCCTTGCTAGTACTAAAAATTAAAATATCAAAAAAATTACAAATTTTCCCAAGAATGGTTTCAACACTTCACTCATCAATTATATAAATCTTTTTGGTGCATTTGTTAATCCAAAGGGCATACTAACCACTCATACAACCCCTCTTTGGTCTTAAAAGTGGTCTTCTAGTCATCACCTTCTCTTATCCTAATTTGGTTATATCCACTTTTTAGATCAACTTTAGTAAAAAACTTAGCCTCCCCCAAGCACTCCACGAGATCATCAATTCTAGGTAAATGAAACTGATACTGAAGAATCATTTTATTGATGGATCTTGAGACTATACATGATGAGACCATAAATTGTCTCATATTTTATCAAAGAAAATAATCTATTTCTTCTTAATGCATTAATTTTAAAGTGGATTTGAGTGATGATTGAAATTTCTTTAGCTTGTTTAAAGTAGAATATAAAGTAAATGTTTGATTTATTTTTAGTAATTAAATGTGATCCAAATTTCCTCTAATATGTCTCCATGAAGTGTTTAAGATTATATAATGCAAAAAAATTTGAGTTATTAAATAACTCATGGGAAGAAGAAGCTTCATAGACACTTGCAGTAGAGAGCTCTAGACACTTGAAGCAGTTAACTCCTAAAAGCTTTAGAAGGATTTGAAGAAGTAATGAAAAGATAGATAAGAATCCAAAGAAATTTCTACATTCATGCAAAATAATGGAGCATCAATCATTCCTAAATTAATGGGATGAGTATTTGTTTCATGTTGAGTTCAAAGATCTCTCACAGTTATTACATTTCATGATTCCTTCTTCCACCAAAGATAACTCAAGCTACCACATCAATCAAATGTTGTTGCATGATTATAGAATGTTATTAATGTTAATTATCAATTATTTTGTAAATCAAAGTGAAGAATAATTCCTTCATTCACGTGGAGAATTGAAGACTTCATAAAAATCAGGCATTCAGAAATAGTCAAAAATGCAGTCTCAGTAAAATAGCGATATCTCCCTCATTTTTCAACAAAATTAGAAAATTAAAAATGATCCAGAAAATAGATTTGAAGATATAAAAACCCTTTTGAGCACTTGGTATTATTTGTATCAGGGAAGGAGCAATACACATTAGAAATTTACTGAGACAAAAGTGGTGTGATGGAGGACAACAATTTCAATTTTCTTAAAGTTTTATAAATGACCCCTCAAAAATAGGATCTTAGATCCACATTCTTAGTGGATTGATATAGAATATTAATTCTATAAATACAATGTAATAATTTGATCAAAAAGAGGGGATTATAAAGGCTTGTTTCAGGTTGAAGAAATAGGATAGATCTAGTTTCATTTACTAGCAATGTAATTCTAGATTTCTAGATTAAATTTGAATCCAGGAAAGCTTTTCATTTCCAGAAAGTGTGAAGTAGTTTAGTCTTTTCAATTCATGAAATTTTTACTTAGATTAGTTCCATTTCATGCAAATTTCCTTTCATGCAAATAAGATTTAAGATTAGTCCCCTTTTATGCAACTTTACTTTCATGCAAATATAATTTATTTCTGTAAGTAGAATTGATTGTCAAGCAAGTTTTCTACTTTCTCTCTTGCATACAACCATGGAAAACACCTTGGATTGATAAATTAAATGATGAGGATTAAAATGACCCCATCAATGCACATCCTTCATTCACCATCCTTTTGTAGTATTAACATAGCTAGTGTTGTGGATGGACCAAGGCTTTCTCTAATTGGTCTTCTTTCCAATAGTTGTTGCACTTGCTTGTTCACCTCTTCATTTTATGCATGTGTCAATATATAAGAAAACTTGTTTGGCGAACTTTCCCTTGGAATCAAATAAATCTGATGGTTAATGCTCCTCATAGGTGGTAGTCCACTAGAAAACTTCTTCAACACAATTTTATCAAATTCTTCTAGAAAACCATTTATTTCTAAAGGCATGCCACTGTCGCTAAATATTGTATCTACTTGTAGCACCTTGGGAACCATTGTAAAACACATTTTTCATGCTTCAACTCCTTCAAAAATTATTTTCAATCACAAACAATGTCCTTGGACCACTTTCCAGTTCTTCTTCCTTAGTTATCAATGGTGTAAGAGTATGTTTTTTTCCAATCTTTTCCAAAGTGTAAGTGTCTTTTCTACCATAATAATTTTTCTTTCTATCAAATTGCCATGATTTTCCTAAGAGTAGGTGATATATGTCCATAGGCATGATATCACACCACACCTCATCTTCATAAATGCTATTCAAAGACTTACTAAGCATTGTTTATCAACCAAAAATCGGTGTCATTTTTGTATCCATGAAACCTTATAACGGGTAGGGTGAGCTATCCTTTTTAACCCCAAATTATCCATCGTTTCCTCTGAGATTGAATTATTAGTGCTCCACTATTTATTATAACCTTGCAACATTTTTGGCCTACTTTACATATCATTCTAAACAAAAAATTTCTTCGGATAGGTTCATCTTTTCTTTTGTTTGGCTTCAATAATGTCCTCTTTATCATAAGTGTTTCTCCCCTCTTAGGTTCATCTGGTTGACTAACAAACCCTATAGACTCTATATCCCATTTGGTTTGCATTGTGGGCATTCATAAAATCTATGTCCTAATTGTCCACATGTGAAACATGTACCTTGAAAACCTCTTCCTTTGCCTCTTCCATATCCATAGAATAGAGCTGAAGAAAATAGAATTATGTTGTAGACAAATATAATTAAGATTTAGGTAAACATTTTATTACTACAAGAATAAAAGAATTGCTATAGACACAACAATCATGTATGCTTTAGTAATAACATAAATATATATTGTAGGAACAAAAACTTATGTTGTAAGGGTTTAACCACACAATACCAAATCAAAAAGCACCCAGTGTTCTTCTCTTCTCTTTTGTTCTTACTTTTTCCTTTTCCTTAGTTTTCTTTTCCTAGTCAAATCCCTCCAAAAATATGGAAACTTCCACAAAATCCCATTTCAATTAGACACAACACTCAAAAATCTTGTAATAAATTCTTACAACTCATTTTTGTGTTTAAAAATCTTGCTCTAAATAATTCTTTCATTGAATTCCCTAACTTTGTTCATTAATGTTATAGAGAGTTGGTAAGTTTTTCTTTAAATGACCAAAAAATCAAATATTGAATTGCAACATACATCGTGGTAGGTAAAAAAAGAATAAAAATTAAAAAAGAAGAGTGTATATATGATGTCCTTCCATCAACTATATACCAATACTATTAAAAAAGTTTCTACAACATACTTTAATACCAATTGAAAGATATAAACTTAAAAATATAATACTTCAATGGGCCCTTTAGCTATATGTCAATACTATTAAAAAGGTTTCTACAACATACTTTAATACCAATTGAAAGATATAAACTTAAATATAATACTCTCAAAGGGACCTTTAGCTATATTCCAATACTATTAAAAAAGTTTCTACAACATACTTTAATACCAATTGAAAGATATAAACTTAAAAATATAATATTGTCAATGGGCCCTTAGTCTACTGGTGAAGTTGAAAGGTTCTAAATGAGCCCACCAGGGATCAAGTCTTGCTGAGTGCAAAGGTTCTGACACCAAAAAAGGGATGAGGTTGGGATCGTGCCTTGGGTGAATTTGGAAAAATGGATACCCCTCAATGAGGTCAGGATCATGCCTTGGGTGAATTTGGTAGAATGGATACCCCTTAGTCCTTGCTCAAGAAGGCTTGTGATAC
Source organism: Sequoia sempervirens (assembly GCA_007258455.2). Classification (NCBI taxonomy): domain Eukaryota; kingdom Viridiplantae; phylum Streptophyta; class Pinopsida; order Cupressales; family Cupressaceae; genus Sequoia; species Sequoia sempervirens. The sequence goes on from VDFB02112659.1 coordinate 20,471, forward strand.
TATTCTAAAGAGTAGTTAGTGAGGTCAGGATTGTGCATCAAGTGAATTTAGCATAATGGATACCCCTCAGTCCTTGCTCAAGAAAGCTCGTGATACTATTCTAAAGAGTAGGTTTAGTCCAGGAAGGTTTGTGCTCCCATAGCTACAAATAATTTGTAGTTGACCTCCATAAAAAAAATGTTTTAAGAACTTAAAAAAATTATTTGCAATTAAAATTAATCAATGCTCAATTTCAAAATTGCACTATCAACCAAGATGGAATAAAGAAATAAAAAATAAAAATATAATACTATTCTAAAGTGTTAAATGTTTTTGAGAATTGTAAAAAAATTATTTGCAATTAAAATTAATCAATGCTCAATTTAAAAATTGAAGGATCAACCAAAATGGAATAAAGACTCTATTATATTATCAACCATTGAATCATATATGAAAATGAAAGAGATAACAATCTGCACAGCATGCAAACAACTGTTGCATTGTGAAAAATAAAACTAAAAGCTAAAAACTAAAACGCAAAGTGGGGCATGCATTGATCATGCACCAGAACATCTTCGAGAGGGAAGTGGGCCTAATATATTGTTGTGAGACAAATCCAGATATTCAAGCACTGATAGTTCACTGATTGTTGATGGAAGGATGCCCTCCAGATGATTGTAAGAGAGATTTAGGTACTGAAAACCTACTAAGCTTGTAATTTGGGCAGGGATGCTCCTAGACAACTGATTCACTGACAGATCTATGACCTATATCATTTTCATTCCTCCTATACTAGCAGGTATGGGTCCTGTCAATGCATTGCTTGACACATATAAAAGGTTCAAATTCTGAAGCCTAGCGATTTCTGAAGGGATAATGCTCGAAAGATTGTTACAACAGAGCTCCAGATCCTCAAGAAGCATACACTATAATTTTGAGAGGTATTCTTCCATCAAGTCTGTTCATGCTCAAGTTGAGGGTTCTGAGGTTGTTAAGCTTTCCTATGCTTTCTGGGATACACCTAGATAACATATTCTCATTGAGAAAAAAATATTCAAGGATTTGATTTAAAAATTGGATTTCTCTAGGAATGCTTCCCTGCAATCTATTTCGACTGAGATCTATATCTACTAGATTAAGCAGATTTGTGATCTCGGAAGGGATGGTTCCTATAAGGGAGTTTTTGTCCATGTATAGCTCTACCAGGGAAGAAAGATTGTCAATTTCTTTGGGTATGCTACTGCTAATATTGCTCCTTTCTAAGTTAAGGAAAATGAGAGTAGCAGACAACTTACGAAAAATTGTTGTAGGCAAAGTACCCTTGAGATGTGTGAAACTTCTATTGTAGTTACTGATCATTAATCTCCTATCTAATATATATTATTTGACTCTGAAAAATTAATTCATAGCAAATATTGAAAAATAACACAACTACAACTTAATAAATAAACTTACAAGAATAGAGAAGAAAACATGCAAAATAATGAACATAATATTTTGGATAAATTATCCCTAGATAAACCCCAAAGGGAAAACTGGTACTGTAGATGAGGAATTATATTAAACTTTAGCAAATTAAGAGATACATAAACTGCTTGCCTCTTACTGGCAGAGCTCCGACAATATTCTTCTTTGAAAATTCTTCCCTCAATTTCTCCTGCTGAAATTCCACTACTGTTGTCCCCAATGCTATCACTGCAAAACTATTTAGTCACTGCAAATCTACTTGCTATCACTGCAAGGGTATGTGTAGGATCATGATGGGCCAAAAAGTGGCAATATGATGGGCATGTGGCTGAGGACTATTTTTTCACCCAAAATTGATGAAACGAAAAGGGTTTTTAAAGGAGATTCTTAGCTTTCCATTGATGTAAATTATGCTTTACTTTTAATTTAATAAGTAATTATTATTCTTTCTATTCAAATTACAACTAAAGTCCTAATTGATAGGCTGATTGAAAAACACCTATAACTTTCAAATGGTATCACATTTTTTGAATCCAAAACATGCATCACATTCTATGTTTTGCATACTATAGGATTAAAGAAAGAAAAATAGAATTTCATGAAGTTTTGACCAAGTTAAGGTGGTCAAACATACGAGTTTTTAAGTTGTAATAAAAAAAATAATTAATTATTTACTTGGAAAAAAATTACAAAAAAATATGCATCACATTGGGGCATGAGTACTCTAATTATATCTACAATCTTATAAAAAAATATTATCATTTTATTATGGTTAGGGTGGTTAGACATACACCTACTTCTTATTTTTTCCCTGAAATTTAAGTACCACTATATTGAAATTTCAAATTTTCACCAAATAGATTTTTCATTTTTTTAAACAAAACTAGTAGTTTAAAAAATGCATTCAATTTGCTACAGATTCTATTCTTACATATTTTTGAAATAATATAGAAAAATTATTCAAATTTTTACATCAAATTTTGTAACTCTGATTTTTTTGAATTTTTTGCCACTTAAGGGCCTGTTTTTTCCATGATGATCTTGCACATACCCACAAGTCTTTCTCAAGTGTGTGTTCTCCAATTTCCCATTGATACCCTTTTATTCTTTTCTCATTGGAAAACCAATGGCCATGATTTAATCTCAATCAATGGCTAAGATTAAATAGACTCTAACAACCATAACTAACTAGATTCTAGAAGTCTCTAGAGGAATCAAATAATTAATTACATAATTATCTAGACAACTAACTTCTTTCTAGAAGTTTCCAAAAAAATTAAATATTAATTAAATAATCTTGGGAATGGAGACACTTGTTCAAGCTACTAAAATTAACACTCCCTCTTAGTGAGGAAGGTGTTCTGCATGACACCCAACTTATCTTTGAAGAAGATGAATTTCACCTTCCCCAATGCCTTAGTCAAAATGTTTGTTACCTGCTAATCTATAGGTATATACTATAGCTAAACAATCCCATGTTGTACACAATCCCTGATGAAATGATACATGATATCTATATGCTTAGACCTATCATGAAACATTAGATTCTCATAAAATTTGATGCAAAGTTTTGATTGTCACAGTGTATCACTGTAGTCTCAACCCTATAACCAAAAAAGGCCACCAACAAATTTCAAAGCCATATCACCTCTCATGTTGCGATGCTAGCTGCTATGTATTTTGCCTCTGCAGAACTCAAAGCCATGAACTTCCGCTTCTTGCTGTACCAAGAGAAAAATCCTGATCCCAAACTAAAGCAACACCCTAAAGTGATTTTCCTGTCCATTGTACTATCTACCCAATCTGCGCCAGTATAGCCTATCAACTTGATACCATCACCTTGAGCATATCTGATCCCATACTTCATTGTGCCGTGCAAATACCACAATACATGCTTTTCCATTGTCCAATGCACTCTCTTTGGCTCAACCATGAACTGACTAAGAGAGTTTACTCTAAAGCATATATCTGGTTTGGTGTTGAGAAAATACATGAGAGATCCAATCAACTACCTATATTTAAGGTGGGGTCTACATCCTTCTCCTTGGATGTGTCTACCTTCTTCCAATTCGTGATCATAGGGGCAGACATGGCTCTAAACTTGTCCATCTTGAACCTTAGCAAGATTTCGATGCAGTATTTCCCTTGTCCAAGTAAAATCTTCATTTTTTTCCATACCTCCATGCCTAGAAAGTAGTGCATAAGCCCCAAATCCTTCATCTTGAACTCTACTGCAAGGTCCCTCTTGCACTCCTCTATAAGCCTTAGTGAACCTGTCAAAAATAATTCATCCACATATAGAACAAGAATGGGAACCTCACCCCCAACTACCAAGTAGTAGAGGTTAGCATTTGCTTCACTCTTCACAAATTTCATTCCTTGCAAGTATCTATCAATGCACTCATACCACGCCTTGGGAGCCTGCTTGAGTTCGTACAAAGCTCTCTTCAATCTGCACACATGGGTTTTGCTGATGTGTGCTAAAAATCCCTTTGGTTGTTCTATGTATACCTCCTCTTTCAATTCACCATTAAGAAACGCCATCTTGACATCCATCTAATGGATTTTCCATCCCATCTATGCTGCAAGTGAAATCATGGCTCATATAGAAGTATACCTAGCCACTGGAGCGAATGGCTCCTCATAGTCTATTCCCTCCTTCTGAGAGAACCCCTTGGCCACAAACCTTGCCTTGTATTTCTTGATGCTACTATCTTCACCATGCTTGATCTTATAGATCTAGCGTGATCCAACCACTGCCCTATCTGTTGGTTTAGGCACAACCTCCCACACATCATTCTGCACTATTGAGGTATATTCCTCAACCATTGCATCTTGCCACACCTGCTATTGTGTAGCCTCCTGATAGCTGGAAGGCTCACTATCTACCAACTAAATAACTAATGCCATATAGTCATTATACCTAGTTGGTTGTCTCCGCTATCTATTACTCATCCTAGGAGCTCCCACAAACTCCTGAGTATCCCTATGTGTGTGTTGGCTCCTGCTACCAACTGTAGAGAATGAAGTATCAACCTCCATGTCTCCTTGATGCATCTCTTGGATCTATTGCATCTATTGCTCCATACTATGCGAAATCTCAACACCTAAGCTTGTGCTTGTACTAATAACTGTACTCAAGCTTCACTGCCCCTAATCTAGTTGAATGATCCTTGGAGCTTCTACTGGCTGCACACTCTGATCATTTTCTTACAAATCTCTAGACCTCCTAAATTCCTTTTCCTCCATGAACTTGACATCATGCCTGACTATAATGCTCCTAGCTCTTGGAATAAGTATCTGATATGCCTTTGAGGTTTCACTATACCCCACAAAGTACCCTCTCTCTACAGTCTGATCTAACTTGGAATGTGTCGGCGTCAGAATGTGACAATATGCCAAACTCCCAAATATCCTAAAGTGGCTGAAATTTGGCTTCTTCCCTAAGAATGCCTCCTTTGGAATGCCATCTTTCCCAATACCTTATGTGGAATCTTGTTTTGTATGTATACTATTGTACTACATGCCTCTTCCCATAAGTAATGTGGCATATCTTGGTCATACAACATAGCCCTTACTTCCTTCGATATAGACTGATTCTTCCTCTCAACAACCCCATTCTGCTATGGGTTGTAAGGAACAGTCCACTCTCTCTTGATTCCTTCCTTGGTACAAAACTCCTGGAACTCTTTCCCTTTGTACTTGCCTCCATTGTCTGACCAAAGAAATTTTATCTTCCTCCCTGTCAAATTCTCCACAAGAGCTTTGAACTCTTGGAAGCAACTAAAAACCTCACCCTTGGTCTTTAAGAAGCATATCTAGGTCTTCTTGGAGAAATCATCAATAAAAGTAACAAAGTACTCATATCCTCTAAGAGACTTCATCGACATTGGTCCACATATATCTAAATGTACTAGATCAAGAACACCCTTGGATCTAGTATCACTCCTTGGAAAAGCTACTTTTGTAAACTTCCCCAATACACATCCCTTACATACATCATTATACTCTATGCTCACCTTTGGAACACCTGTCACTGTCTCATGAAGTAATTTAAGTGCTCCATGATGTATATGGCCCATCCTCCTATGCCATAGCTCTCCTCGATCTCTACAATTACTACTACTCATTAGTACCTTATGAGTATCAAACTGCAACATGTAAAGCCAATCGCTACTAACTTCAATAGCTATGGGTGATTTCAATGCTTATGCTTGATTAACACATTTTCCCCTTTAAAGAGTACATTGTAACCTTTATCCTGAAGGACATACATAGAAATAAAATTCATACCCAATCCTAGCACATGCAACACATCATGAATGGGAATCATCTTGCCATTCTCCCTCTGAAATAGAACAATCCCTTTCCCAACTAGATTGAGCTTGGACATGTTCCCCATAGAAATCTGGATTCTGATGTCCTCCTTATAACTGGAGAAGTACTCTCTAACTCCTGTCATATAAAATGACACCCCACTATCTATATACTAGACACCTTGTGAGGTTGAGCTAACTATACAAGCTATGAGTGTAAACTCATCCTCCATTCGACTAGAGAGCTCATCTGCACTTGCTGAAGCTATTTTCTACTTCTTTCCCTTCTTTCCATTCTTCTTTCTTTGTGGGAAATCGGTGACATAGTGGCCAAACTCGTGACAGCCATAGCACTTGATTTTAGATAAGTCCTTCTCACTTTGTGGATTTGAACCTTTTCTAGACCCCTTCTTCACTTTCCCCTTTCCTGCTAGGGTAATGTTTTCCTATTTTTCCTCACTTTTTTGAATCTTACTATTGGTTCCACTGACAAGACTAAGTCTAAGATCCTCTTGAGTGAAGTCACTCCATAGTCGATCCCAAATTGGTAAGGTGTCTCTTCCATTGATAACTTGAACAAAGACATCCCACTGCTTAGTAAACCCATTTAGGGCTATCTGCACTCGCTCGTCATCATCTGGTTTATCTCCAAGAGTTTCCAATTCATCCTTGACAAGTTTGAGTTTGGTGAGGTAACTTGTAACATCTTCTCCCTTATTCATCTAGGTATTCCTCAACTTTTCTTTGAGAATCAACTTCCAATTAGTAGTAGCATTTTGGTATAGATTTAGAATGGCATCCCACATCTTCTTCATTGTATTTAACTCTGTGACATGTGGAACAATATGGTCCTTGACACCATCAAGGATCAACCTCCTTGCCTTGGCATCTTCCTTCTTATATGTTAAGAGTTGTGTTGGATCTGTAGGTACAACTACAACACTAGTCACATATTCCTTGATACCATTTTCTTCTAGCAATAAATAAATTTTGGCTTTCTAGACACCAAAATTTGAGGCTCCATCCAATCTGTCATGATCTCTTAAACCTACTAAGGTCATCTCAAAAGAAAATAATAATAATAATAAAATAATTCTTAAGAGGTAGCACTAGGTTTTATAAACCTTCAATTTTTCCTTCTTGTGATGAGCCTTGTCTGCCCTTAGATCAACTTTGATACCATGTGAAAATTCTATTGCAATTACTGATTATTAATCTCCTATTTAATATAGATTATTTGAATCTAGAAAATTAATTCACAGAAAATATTAAAAAATAACACAATTGCAACTTCACAAATAAACTCATAGGAATAGAGAAGAAAGCATGCAAAATAATGAACATAATATTTTGGATAAATTGTCCCTGGAAAAAGCCTAAAGGGAAAACCAATACTATAGATGAGGAATTATATTAAACTTTATCAAATTAAGAGATACACGAACTGCTTTCCCCTTACTGGTAGAGCTCCAAAAATATTCTTCTCCAAAAATTCTTCCCTCAATTTCTCTAGCTGAAATTCCACTGCTGTTGTCCCCAACACTATCACTATGCCCTTGCTATCACTACAAAACTATTTGCTGTCACTGCAAATCTACTTTCTATCATTGCAAATCTTTCTCAAGTGTGTGTTCTCAAAATTCCCATTGATCCCCTTTTATACTTTTCTCATTGGAAAACCAATGGCTATGATTTAACCTCAATCAATGGCTAAGATTAAATAGACTCTAACAACCCTAACTAACTAGATTCTAGAAGTCTCTAGAGGAATCAAATAATTAATTACATAATTATCTGAACAACTAACTCCTTTCTAGAAGTCTCCAAAAAAATTAAATAATTAGTTAAATAATCTTGGGAATGGAGACACCTGTCTAAACTAGTAAAATTAACAAGATTACTTCTAGAGAGATCAAGCTTTTCTAATTTTGAATAGCTAGAAAGTGCTTCAAGTATTGGGATCAGTCCAGAGGTTGTACCACTGAAAAATTTATTAGAGGGAACATTGACAACCAATAAGCCTTGAAAGCCTCCCCAATTCATCCAGAATAATTCCACTTAACCTTTTAAACGTGAGCTCCACATGAGAAAGCCAGGAACAATTTCCCAATGATTTGGGGATTTGATCGTTGATATTATTTTCGGTCAGAAGCAGCCAGTCCAAGTGAGGCAGTTGGGCTCTAATATATGAAGGTATCAGACCACAAAATCCACTAAAGCTCAATGAAAAGTTCTGGAGTGTTGTATAGTTGAAAAGACAAAGCGGCAGAGATCCAGTCAGGTAATTGTTATCCAGATTGATGTGCACAAGGTGAGAGAGCATTCCCATTGATAGAGCAAGCATTTTGGTCAGCCTGTTTTGTGCAAGATCTATCTTTCGTAGCATAGAATAGTTTCCCATCTCAAGAATTCGACCACTATGGTTGTTGCCATAGGACGACAAAATTTTCAGTCTGCCTAAATTTCCAAACTCGGACAGTGTGAACCCCAACCTTGGTACTTGCAAAACACAACAAATAAACACATTAAGTTAGAGATTGTAAGCCAAAACAAGGATTCCCCATGAAATCCATTTACAAACTCAAAATAGGAAAGAAAACAATGAAGAACTCAATAAAACAAGAACATATATATTCAATCCTAATTAAATGTGCAAACTCATGATCCCATGGGGGAATTGGTGCCAATTTGATGTGAAAATTGGCCCTTTCCCAACTCCAATGATGCAAGCTTGATGAATGTTGATGAATGATGAGGGTTGATCCACTTTGTGAAGATTCAAATGTGATTCATGATGAAAAACCTGCATAACCTAGCTATGGATGGATGAATCTTGCAAATGCTTGAAGATGTATTTGAGTATAGTAAGTTTACTCAATTTGTGGATGATGAAATGAGGAGATGAGCTCTTCATTTATAGAATGAGAAGATGGATGAATGTCCAAAATAGAGAAATTTGGGACTAACATTCATCCAATAGCATGATGCCACTTGTCAAACCATGAGTGGATGCAAGATTTAGGGATTGTACCCATAAATGCTTATTTTTGAATTTCAAATTTGTTGAAATGACTTGTGAGAGGGAAGGGAAAATGTAATAAACGTCACTTGGCTCAAGGCAAAGGACATATAAGATGAAATTATTGCTTTGTTGGATGCACATGCTGACTTGGAATTTTTGAATTCAAATTGAGAGAATATTCCAAAATATGCCATTGTGAGGGAAATAGAGATTTAATAAATGAATTAAATTTATTTTCATGTGCAACTTGCATTATCTATAGGATGGGACATGAGATGAGATTAAATTAACCAAGGGTTGATTAATTTAATTAGAGAGGTTAGATGATGTGACCTATTTGACTCAAATTTATGGATATATTTAAATCAAATAAGAGAGGAATATGACCAGAGATTAATTAAATAAGGATTTTGATTTATTTAATTAAAAAATATGGTGTTAGATTAAATCAAATAAGGTTTTACTTTATTTAATTTAATAGATAGACTTTAGGGATTTAATCAAATAAGTTGATTATTTAATTAAATAGGGATAATTAGATCAGATAGATTGATTTAATTAACAAAAGAGATTGACTTAATTAGATAAAATGATTTATTCAATTAAGGGAGGAATGTTGATGAATTTAATCAGATAAGGAGACTTGATTAAATAGTTAGACCGGGGGATGATTCAGGAAGAAACGATGTTAGTAAGTTAGGATCAGATGCACAATGTCAATCAGTATATTTTACATGTCTACATTTTCCCCCTCTTTGAATCAATGCACTTGTTGTGTTGGTTCAAAGAATAAACGATCACGATCGAAGAATTTTTTTTTGATATTTTTAAAAAACCTTGCCCCACTGCTGCATGGCGAGAGAAACATGCCATTATAATGCCCCCTCGAGAGATTAGACAAAAATTCAATTTTTGGGTGATCTTGAGAAAAAATAGGACAAGGTACCTGACAAGTCAGAAAAAGCTCCATGAGGCTAAAAATGTGTCTAAACGCAATAAAACAATGAAAAACAAGCCTCGACTAGACAAAAACAGGTTCGGGGGTCCAAAACCCTTAGAGGATAGCCAATCAGAGGGATAAAACCCTAATTTTCATGCTTAAATGGGGCTTGAGGGGTCACTTCCAAGTCATTTTCAAACACTTACAATAGTAACCTCAAGATTTGAGCTCAGACCTCCTGACGATATGGCACAACGACAACTTCCCCTACACATTTCGGACCGAGTTCAGACATACCAGCGACCACTTGGCATCGGGGCACTGGTAAGTGACCCTTACATGAGCTTTGCCTTTCATTTAGTGCTTCAATTAATGCTTTAAAGAGTCAGTTCACCTGCAGTGGCACTATATAGCACCACTCAGAAGTCAAACTGCGCCGCTCAGTGTTGAAGAGCGTTGTCGCGGTGTAGTTTAGAGTTTAGAAACTCTAACACTGAGCTCGGGGCCAGTGGGTGGATTTGACAAAGTGCGATGTGGTGGCGCCAATTTTGCTCAAAGTGTGCCGCTGAAGGATAAAGGGCACCACGGCGGTGCCATTTTGATGTTTTAAGCCCTAGCATCCAAGTTTGATTAAAATCAAACTGCGATGCGATCACAGGTTGCACTGCTGGGGAAGTTTTTTGAACACTCGATGAAGAATTTTTTCAAAATTTTTAACATGATGACCTTCCTTGTTGTAGGACGGGGTGAGGGAGCTCTACTCTCGGGAGCACAGGTCGCGTGACTTGGCTGGCTATCTGTGGGACCTGAGTGACAGGGACCAAGATCAATTCTGGATCGTGGGGTTATGGTACATTGTGTATGCGGCACCGATTTGCACTCACTTAGGGATGCTGTTAGCACTGGAGGAGAGGTGGCACAGTGAGACGTCTTCATTCCATCTTCCCACTGGTGAGGCCATCATCACTCTAGAGGACGTTTGACAGATTTTATGATTTCCTATTCATAGTCGCCAGGCGATCTTTGATATAGATGAGGGACATGAGGCCTGCTTCTGAGTCCTTGCTATAGATGAGATATTCTTCTGCAAGGGGCAGATAAAGCTTGAGCACCATAGGATCCTGGCAACTCCTTACCGCTAGGTGATTGCAACCATTATTTTGGGTCTTGTTGCCCCTGATCGGCGAGGGTGATACTTTAGTCCTGGCTGGGGATCCTGTTGGGAGCGGATGGTCAAAGATAGGCTGACTCATTTTGTATGGGGGCTTGTTCTTCTCGCTTCACTTTACATAGACCTCCATGAGTATGTGTACATGGATGGGAGAGCATTGGGAGCAGGGGTGACCCTTCTTCACGTCTAGGCATGAGAGCACATTTATGTGCTATGTCCACGTGTCATTCCAGCTTCGATGGGGCTAGACAATCCCCTCGTGGCACGATACAGAGGCAGTGTGTCTTTCACTCACACCGGAAAGCATGGGATCCCCTATTGGAGGAGGATCTTGGATGAGATGCAGGTGTTTACTTGGCGCCCCTACCTCGGTCAACTTGAATGGGCCGATGATGTTGACCAAATGTTTTACTACCACTAGGATCAGTTCATGCAGGGGTGGGAGCACACGATGGTTGAGAGGTACCTACCTGGATGTGTGTAGCATCAGTGCGGAGAGCCATAGGATCGACTAGATGATGACTATGTAGCCATCTTCACCTATACCATGGGACAGGTTGCATGGGGGTGGTATATCCTTGCTTCAGAGGAAGTTGACAACTCCAGGCAGTTGGTGGCCCGACCATGGGATTATGATTAGGGACCAATAGATCCAGGCACTACCTAGGCCTGTAGAGATTGGTTTTGGTCTCCGCTTCGATTGACGATACTCGGTGCAGTTCTAGATGTGCGGAGAGTCAGAGGCAGAGGGGGAGGACAAGGATGCAGAGCTGGGATTCGATAAGATCTGCCACTTGTGCCTCCAGTCTCGCCAGGGCAGGGGGACGTGCCTATGCAGGATTAGCAGGAGGAGCGACCATGGGACAAGGATCAACCCTGGGTGCACCCATAGGTGCGGCCAGTGGGATAGGCAGATGCTTGAGATACTTTGATTGCACAGCTGCAGGCCTAGGTCCAGGCCTTGATAGCTGAGAGAGATCAGGCGAGGGCTGAGAGAAAGTAGCTCAGGGCCTAGAAGGACTAGGTTATTCAGCAGAGGCAGGCCGCAGAGCTACAGGCCGCCACTGAGCTAGGCTGGAGACAATAGATAGAGAGTATGACAACCTCCTCCTCCCAGGGTACCATGTTAGTTTGGTCCTATAGGGATGCCATCCAAGAGGTAGAGTATTATCGGCGACACTATCACGAGGCTGTACCCAGAGTGGAGAGAGTCCCAAAGTATTTAGAGCAGGCTAGCCACAGACTAGCAGAAGGTCATGGTGATAGAGGCAAGGGTAGAATTCACAAGGACTGAGCTTGATTGAGATGATACTCTTTTTTGGTGCCTTATGGGCTCATTTTTGATAGCTCGATGGGCCTTTTCTACTGATTGACATATATGTATAGTGATTCGACCATTTTTTACTATAACAGTTGCGTTATTGATGGTATATATGAGCTGATGATGATTTTGATGTGATGCAATGTGTTTTCTTTATTTATGCATGTAAGGTTCTACTTCTATATGTTGTGCGATTTATATGATGCTATATATGTTTCTAATGATGTATGATAGATTTATGGATGCATTTATTTCTAATGATGTATGCATTATGATGATGACTAACAGGTTTATATTATGTCGTCTTATGATATGCAGCTATATTTATGTGATGTGTAATGATGGTTTGTCTATATGATGATGTATGCAAACGAGATGATCTATTATGTGATATGAAGTGATATGTCTTATATGATGCTTATGCAGAATGATATGTGACTTGTGATAATGTATGCATATATTGTTTGTAATGAATTTTGTTTGTTTATGCTTATGTGAATAATTTATGCAATGAATGATTTATGATATGGTTGATGTAATATGGATGCGATGGTCATGATATGATGTAAATAAAATGTAAATGAGATGGTTTTTTTGATGATGCGTAGAATAACAAATGTTATTACCCTAAACATAGTAAATGATGATGTAATGTATGTGATGTATTTAATAGGATGAAATGATATGTTAATGTAATGTAATGATGATAATACGTAATGTAATATGAACGTAATGATGTGAGATGATGTCATGATGTTTATGTAAGTATGTATGTAAATGAATTAAATGCTTATATATCTATTGTTTTTGATTATGGAAAAAATGATTATGATATGCTTATGCACATGTTATGTGATGATTTATGTGATAAATGGATTGTGATGCAATGTATTGGTTGAAATGGATTGTCTATAATGTTATGTGGTGGTTTATGATATATGTTTATGTACCTGTTATGTGATGGATGGTGAATGCTTATGCTAGTGCAAATGAATGTTATGTGGTGGTTTATGCAATGAATGCAATAAGATGGAATAAGATGGATGTGCCTATTTGTGGAAAATATTTATGTTAACATGTTTATATGATGATTGAAATGTCATGCCTATATTTCCTATATGATATGTTTATGCAATATGCTAATGATTTATGGATGCAGGATCAATGACAATGATGATGATGAACAACTGTCACAATACATTGTTAGTGCGATAAGCGAGAAGAGAAGAAGTCATTTCAATAAGGCATGCAGTTATGCAAAATGCATATGGCGATGATGATGATTACTTGTTGAGGAATTGAGATTTTCAAAGGGCCACATTTTCTTATTTTTTGGTAACACAAGTAGTACGATGCATGAAGGTATAGACAACTAGGATGGCATTGTACCTAGTGAGATGGACTTTGACTTGACAAGCACATAGGAGTATCCTTGTTCACACCTGACATACATAAACCTTGCTAGGATGTACTTCAGAAGTTTCAAACATCTCAGACCAAGACATGGAAAGGTAAACCTATTCATGCAATAATCAACAAGTTTCCCTAGACCTCCTCCATTCATACCTATCAAAGCAAGTATTCGCCAAGGTTATATTACAAGAACGTCCAACAAGCATAGCAGAAAAAAGGTAATGATTGTTTCCCCATTCCTATTTCTCTAAATCCTATGTTTGGGACATCATCGAGAAGTCCTTGGAATGAGGGTGATAAAATAAGTCAAAATATAAAGAAAAAGTAAACAAACAAGCTAATGTTCTTCAATACCGCTAACCAATAGAGGATGTGCTTTTCAGGATAAGAACCAAAACTATTGCCAAAAGATGATGCCCATTGTATGAAAGATTCATCCTAGGACATGTTAGTGGATGGCAGCATATCATTTCGTTTATCCAAAGTGTTCTCAAATGATGATTGATATGGGGGACGAATGGGTGATGAGTTATTGATATTAAGAATTGACTAACTTGCTTATGCACTGACTTAGACCTAAGACTTGATGTTTTGGAGTTTTTTACTTTTCGACCTGCTAGGCTTGTTTCTAGCTGTTTCCCCAAAGGTTGAGGATGACGATCAATTTATTATGGATGGTGTTTATTGCAGGTGCAAGCGAGATGAGATGGATGGATTTTTTTCAAATATTTGGATGTTTTTGGAGTTTTGCAATGTTTTGAGGCTATTTTTGGTATTTTTTGAGGTTTTACAAATGTTTTGATTTTTCAATTTTCCAATGTTTTACGATTTTCTAAGATTTTGACCAAGAGACTAACCTAACGACCTATCCTAGGGGCCTCGAGGGCTGGTCAACAGATTAGCTTTGTCTACGTTATACACATAGAGACCACGTAGTTCAACTGACGACTTGACCGATTTATAGATGATGATATACATGATGAAATGTCAGCTTATTATGGCAGACTCCTAAAGGATTGACCTAAGTGTCTCGAGGGGTGATCAAAGATCAACCTTCCTATGTTCAAGCTCAAAGACGACGTAGTTCATCAAGACAACCCTATTTTTGACTTTTTGACTGACTTTTTGACCTGTTTCTAGATTTTGATTGATGTTTTTGGATTTCCTGATTTGAGGACTTTCTGATATACATGAATCTGATCCGATAAGAACATGCTCCCAACATGATGCAATAGACTACTCTGATAAAGGAAGAATAAATTGACCTTGAGGATGAGTCGAGTAGTACTAGGAGGGATTATGATACGAAAATAGGACTAAGCTATGGTGTGGATGCGAGTGGATGAGCGATGGATGGAGATCTAGATGTGATGGATGATGGAAGCGAAATGGATGGATGATACAGAACAAGCCGTAAAGATCCTGGTGGATGGAAAGTTCTTATTTACGGAAGGTGCCTATTTGCTAGGTTTTCACCAAGGTACTTGTCCAAAGTGCCACCAAAGTGGTTTTCACTAAAGGATGATTTTTTATCTTTTTACTATTTTTGATCCTTTTTCTCATTTTTTTGGATTTTTTCTTTTTTTTTAAATTTTTTTGTTGTCACCAAGATGCTTGTTTTCCAAGTTCTCGCCAAAGTGACCATTTTTTAGGACATTTTCTGATTTTTTTGGATTTTTTGGTTCTATACCTTGAAAGATTTAGGCATATAACTTTTTGAGATGGGAGTTATTCATGGGATCTTGTAGAGGTTCCCCTTTGGGTGTTGATAGCTGATATGCCCCTAATTTGTAACTTGCTGTTATGATGAATGGTACCAACCAATTAGGTTCAAACTTTCCTTTGCTGCTTGGGTTTGGGACATTCTTATGATTTTCTTTTAATACCAGTTTTTTGACTTGGAACGTCCTGCTTCTAATTGTCTTATTGTAGCTCCTTTTGAGACTATTCTGATAGACTTGCAAATGATTCAAAGCATCTATACATTTCTCATCCAGTAGCTCTAGGTCATTTAATCTTGATACCCGGTACTCTTCATCTGTGATGAGGTTTTGTAGTGATATCCTAAGGGATGGGAGCTTGATCTCGATAGGGAGTACTGCTTCAGATCCATAGACCAGGGAGAAAGGGGTGGTGCTAATGGCTGTGTGAATACTAGTTCGATAAGCCCAGAGGGCGAGATTAAGTTGTAGGTGCCACTCACGACCTATGTCATTGATTGTTTTCTTGAGGATTTTTAGAATGGTCTTGTTTGTGGCTTCTGCTTGGCCATTTCCTTGGGGATAGTATGGGGTAGAAAACCGATGTTGGATTTTGAATTTCTCACATAAGTCATGAACCTCTTGATTCTTGAATGATGTCCCATTATTTGAGACAATGGCTTGTGGGACACCATAACGAAAAATGAGGTAGTTCAGGATAAACTTTGAGATCTGCTTCCTAGTTATGTATGTCATGGGTATGGCTTCCAACCACTTAGTAAAGTACTCCATTGCAGTTATGATGAATTTGTGGCCATTAGATTAGGTAGGTGCGATTTTTCCAATGAGATCAAGTCCCCACTATGAAAAAGGCCATGGTGTGACGATAGGATGAAGTTCTTGAGTTGGAGCATGGATGAGGTCGCCATGTTGCTAACATTGTAAACACTTTCTGGCATAATCATGTGCTTCCCTTTCCATTGTGGGCTAATAATACCCAATCCTCAGCAATTTCTTAGCTATGGTCATTCCACTCGAGTGTGAACCAAAAATACCATTATGTACTTTAATCAGAGTGGTATAGAGTATCTCCTAGGATGACAAATCTAGATGCATTTTTTAGAATGGTTCGCTTTAGGTTTGAGGGTAAATCGATGAGTATGAATCCTATTCGAAGGCATGTATAGATGTCATGGTACCAAGGATCGCTAGGACCAACGATTTCACACATGAATTCTGATTTTGGTACCTCGAATGTAGGCACAAGAAGCTACTCAATCAGGAATTCATATTTTGGAGCTCTGTTATTGGTTCTAGGAATTTGCTCAAATGTTATTTCAATGAAGGACTCCTTAAGGGTCTCCACCAATTTTTTGTATGGATTAAGCTTGTCGCCCTTGGTTTGCTATTCATCATTCACTTGATTTATGATCAATTGAGAATCCCCATATACCCTAAGAGCTATGATATTCCATTGCACTGCTATTTTGAGACCTATGGTTAAGGCCTCGTATTCTGTAATATTATTAGTGCAAGGAAATGCTATTTTATAAGACCTTGGTATGCAATCCCCCAGTGGAGTGATAAAGAATATGCCGACTCCTGATCCATGCTGTGTGTATGAACCATCAAAGTATAGTTTCCAATGGTCAACTATATTGAGATTAAAAATGGATTCATCAGGAAATTATGAGATGAGAGAGTTTTTTGAATAAATTGGTGCCTTTTCTAGTTGATCTGCAATAACCTGACCCTTGATTGCTTTCTGCTCAACATACTCAATTTCGTACTCTGACAATATCATCACCCATTTGGCCTTTCTCCCCGTGAGCATTGTCTTTGATAATAAATATTTGAGGGGATCAATTTTGGTGATGAGCTTTATCTTGTGTGCCAACATGTAATGTCTGAATTTTTGTGATGCAAACACTACTGCTAGGAATGCCTTCTCGATGAATGAATAGTTTAGTTCATGCCCAACCATTGTTCTGCTGATATAGTAAATATCCCTTTCTGTTCCATTTTCATCATGTTGAGCTAGGAGAGCTCCAAGGGCTACTGTTGTTGCTGATACGTATAAGATCAATGGTTTCGTTGGGATGGGTGGTATTAAGATTGGTGGTGTTAGTACATATTCCTTGATTTTGTTAAATGCCTCTTCACACTTGGCATCCCATTTATATGCTACTCCCTTGTGGAGTAGGTGAGAATATGGGTTCTATTTATCTGCCAATTGCTATAAATCTTCTAATGGATTGAAGTCTGCTTTGGAGGCCTCTCAATTGTTTTAATGTCTTTGGTGCTTCCATTTCTAGGATTTCTTTCACTTTTGCTGGATCCACCTCGATACCCCTGATTGACACTATATATCCTAGTAGTTTACCTGATTGTACGTTGAAAACACACTTCTTTAGATTTAGTCTGACTTTATACTCCTCCAATCTGTCAAAGATGGCACTCAGGGTTGCTATGTGATCTTGTCTCTTTCTGGACTTAGCTAGGATGTTGTCAACATAGTCCACCAATATCTTATGGATCATATCATGGAAGATCAATGTCATATCCCTTTGATATGTTGCTCTTGCATTTTTTAGGCTGAATGGAATCATGTTCCAGCAGTAAGTTCCCCATGGACAAGTGAAAGCTATCTTGTGCTGATCCTTTTTTGCTATCATGATTTGATTGTATCCTGAAAATCCATCCATTAGTGACATCTCATGTCCCACTATCATGTCCACTATCATGTCAATGTTGGGAAGTGGGAATTCATCTTTTGGACATGCCTTGTTCAAATCTTTAAATTCTGTGCGGATTCGAATGACTCCATTAGGTTTCGAAACAGGTACCAAGT
>VDFB02112660.1:0-80214 GCA_007258455.2 Sequoia sempervirens
ATCCAACTCCCTTAACTACCTCATGGCATCCTCCTAACAACATTGATGTGTTTAGAACACATTTAAGACTCAAAATTCCAATTTAAGCTAAACAAAACAAACTAGCAATAATGACTAAACTTTGGTGAATCTTAGTCCTAATGACTAATTCACCTAACCACAACAATGACCTTCTAAGGTCCAAAACAAACACACTATTACCCTGACTTGGCTAAGGTCAGATACAAGCCAAAAATGACAATTAACAAAGTAGAGGTTAGCCTAGGTGCTCCTACACCATATTCAAAATAGGCATTGAGCCTTACAATTTGCATCATTTTCATGTATTTTTATAAGTTGTTAAATTTTATTCCTTTAATAGGAATACAATTAACAAATTGAGAGGGACTATTAATAACAAACCAAGATACAGGATGAAGAACATCATTCCTAGCCTCTTTAGAATCCCCAAATGAAAATAAGATAGAACATCAATGCCATCCACAAGAATATTAGAACTAATATTCTTCCAAACAACCTTCAAAATAGAAGTATCCACATGGTGCTCAAAACAAAGAGAAATAGTCAAATATTATGATCATCGTGCTACCAATAGCCACATCTTTCTACTAGTGTCAACTATCATTATCAAAGGATACCTAATTAAAGACACCTTACGTGTGAGGGTTGAGGTTACTAAGAGCTTTGGGATCATGATCAATAAACTTTGTTATGTCTTTCCTATTTTTATGCAACTATAACCCCACATTATTGACCACAGTAAATTTTACTTTCTTGAAAGGCTAGTGAGAAAATGATTCTTGTCTTGAGAAACATTATTATTCCTAGCAATCAATAAAAACTATAGAATCTCAATAGAAAATTTGTCAAAGGAATTATTTAAATGTGGGGAACTGACTATTTTCCCAAATAAAATATCAAACAAACTGACTTCTTATTTGCACTTCTATTCCAAAAAGGATGAAAGAAATTTTAGAGAATCTTAGCTCAGGGACACTAAAAGAATACACCAAACATGTCCATAGACTAAACAAGATTTAAAATCCTTACTTAAAATGACAATTTGCATACACTTAATTTTTTAATAAAAACCATCCAATTAAGAAAAATGCTTCTTAGGCTCAATGTTACTAAATCATAGAATACACTCTTTTCTATTACACAAGTATATTAGAATTAAATTAAAAGGTCTCTTAAGGATTAAAGCTTTCATTAACTAAAATATTGTTCGTATACTTGATAGATTTACAAGACCTAGCTTTAGATGGACACGCCCTAGTAGAAGCAAGAAGGTAACTCTTACCATTCATTGACCAACACAATGAACAAAATCTCAAATATTTTTTTTTTCTCTAATTGAAGACCTCCTAACCCTTTAAAAGTCCTTAATAAATCACCAAGCATTTCACAATTGACCCAAAAATAGCAGATGGACAAAAGACTTAATATTAAACTTACTAAATAAAATTTCTTAATAATAGAGACTAGATCAATTTTAACTTTGCTTAGGGATAATCTTTAAAAACCCACTTAATATAAAAGAAACACCATAAAAAATAATATTTTTTAAATCCCAAGATTGCATAAAGTTTTCTATTTCCCTTATTATGTAACCAAAAAGAATTATAAGCTTATTTAACTGGCTAACCTTAAAAGCGCCCAACAAGCATAAAGATACATATATTGCTTAAAGAGATAAAAGAATTTACACAATTAAAATTGGCTCTAGCCAAAGAAAAAAGTTAACACGATTTTAAAATTCATAAACTAATTCCACTTGTTTAGGAGGGATTAAGTGAAAAAGGACCTTAAAATATCCTATAATCACATTATTTCTAATGCAACTCCAACCTTTTTCATTTTTTTAATTGTAAACTTAAATTCAAAAGTCAAACAATAAATATAAATATGAAATATCTTTTATAAATAGAAAGTGCAACCTTTATGTTAAGTAACAAATTATAATAAATTAACATATAAATTAAGTCCCCATATTTATTTTAAACATTTGATGGATGATATTCATTACATGCTTTTTCAATTTTGCATGCTTTTGGTGGAGTTGTTATTGGGAGGAGAATATAATGGTGAACTATATGTTTTAAGTAAATCTATATCATTGTAGTATTTAAAAATATTTAAATAATCTCTTTGTTGATATATTGTTTACTTTGATATGCACCATCATATAAGTTCACATGTACATTAATATGGGAGAAAAATTTAATGATATATCCATGCCCCTTTTCATTATTTTTTTGACACACTTCGACTAGATTGTCTAATGTGCAATAACAAGTCTACAAGTGACAAATGCTTGTGTGAATTTATCTCATGGAATTACCTATCTTGGATAAGATCTACTAGTGCAAACTTGACCTTGATCATCCATACTTGTAATTTTGAACACTACACTTTTAAAATTCAAATTTTAAATCTTGGCAACACCCTCCCATTAGTCATTGTGAGCTTACCTAGTGCATGTGTGTTGATTTGCATGCTACATTTTATTTAAAGACATTCACTCAACCATTTAAGATTATTAAAGATTATTAGGAGATTTATCAAAAGAGAACTTTCATTGAGAGTAATTTAATAACACTTTATCATAACATATATCATCATGCCTTTAATCATTATTCCCAAGTCATGGAATTAGTTTAGTTAGGGGTCTAATTGAGGAGAACAAAACCCTTGCAATTGGCACATTCCTTAAAAGTATTATTATACATCATCAATCTATATTGAGTTTCATATATTAGAAGATCAAGGCAACTAGATTCTACGCATCATTTTTTTGCTATTTGATTCTTGTAGATAGGCTTCATTTTTGCACACTAGTTCAATCTCTTAGACATGTATGTGAACTAAAGATTTTTTTTGAGACATTTACTTACCATCTAGGGATCTATACGAGATAACACAAGCCTCACAATTTAGTAGATTTCATAATGGTGTTTCTAAACATTGTCAATAATGAATATCTATATGACCCATAACATATTAAGAAACAAAATCAAACCCTTAATGTACAACACTTTAAATAGTGAACATCTAGATGACCCATAACATATTTATATCATTGAATTTGAATATAAACATTATATGTAATTTTAATATTTCCTCTTATAAATATGGGTCATAACATATTTATATCATTGAATTTGAATATAAACATTCTGTATAATTTTAATATTTCCTCTTACAAATCTTATTTTTATGACTAAATGCAATAACATTATTAAATATAAGTAATATTCATTAAAATATTATTAAATATATAAGTAATATTTTTTCATTGAATATAAATAATATGTTGTTGAATAAGTATAATATCTAAATATAATTAATCATTAGCAAATATTAAATATAAAAATATAAATATTAATTTTTAAAATACACATAGTTTAATTAAATAATTATTACTTGTTATATACAAATCAAATAAAAAAAATACGACATTTGTGTCTTCTACTAGATTTGTCCGTGAGATCATCCTCTGCTATAAACTGGATATAAAGAGTTGCAATGATCATATTCTTTGTAAGGAACGAATGTGGGACTAAAAGTAAAACCCGGAACGGTCAATCCTTTCAAACGGTGGAAACAGAAATCGCAAGCTGGTACGGAAATGGAGCAGCAAGTCTGAACTGCAGCCGAGATTTGAAAAGCTTGGGTTAAGGGAAATGCAAAAAGCATGGGTTAAGAGGGCCCCACATGGACCCGGCCATCTAAGCAGTCAACTGCTTAGAGTGTGCCGGTTAAGCCCGGCCATCAACCACCCTTGGCCTCTTCCTGTGCACAGCAAGAAAACTCCCACCCCGATCTCTAAAGAAGCAACCCTTCACTCAGAAAACCAGCGCAACTAGGGTGATGAAGCCCTGGCTCGCCCTCACCTCCAAGCTTCGTTGAACGCCATCCATCTTTCTATCTTCTCTCCCCTCTTTGATAACCTTTTTAAAATATAAGTATAAAAATTATAATTTTATAGTAATTTTAATTGGTATATATTTTATAAAGATTACATTTTCAATCAAATAGTTTAAAATTTGTATTCATATATTTAAGTGGGATTGATTTTCTCATTTGCAACTTCTCATTTTTCTTTGTTTTTCTTTCTATTTATAAATTTTCCTACTATTTTCTTTAGATTATCTTATTATTAAAATCTTCATTTTTAAATTTTGGAAACAAAATTATATATATATATTGTTTAGATATCAATTTTAAAGAAAATTTAAATCAAATTTCTTTTAAAATAATAGTAACTTTGTAATATTTTTTTTGTTAGAATAAAGTTAAATCTAGTCTATTTTATTTTATTTTTATTTGTTTATTTTTAATAATGAAAGATAATGTTATTTTTAGGGGTAAATGATTTTGACTTGGAGCTATGAATCGGTGAACTAGTGAGCTCACAAATAGAGGATCTCAACAAAGGACCTCATTCCCAATATAAAATTTCAACAATAACAACCCAATGGGGTTTGAATCTTGATGACAAGAACAACACTGCAATAACTTAACCATCACACTGTCATTATTGAGAAAATATAATATTTTATTATTATCAATTTATTTAATTAATATTAATTATTATTTATTTTTTCAATCTTATTAATAAATATTTTATAATTAATTATTAATTATAACATTTTAAAGTACTAAAAGGAAGGGGCCATGATATTATGACTTTCAAATTAATGTTATGAATGTAGCATTCAACTCTTTTAGGATGTTTTTGCGTTAATGAACTACTTCAACTATCAACAATACATCCCTTCCAACAAAGTCTTAACATCTTTAAAACAAATAGAACTATGAATCCATCTAGACTTGAGGCCTTGTCATTTGCAAGAAAAAATATTACACTTCTAATCTCTTTAGAAGAAAATTCTACCATTAACATACTATTTTGTTCATCTATCACTAATCTTGGAATGTGGTCTAAGATTGTTGAGATTTTGGGGATTGAGCCTCCTTTACTCTCTTATAAGGCTTTCAAAAAGGGTGACTTTTTTTTTAATTTGTTAAAAGGTGGCCTTGCTTGGATTTGATGTTTTAGATATAGTTTGATTGTCTCTAACTTTATGGAAGAATATTATTTTTTTATGTCCATCTCTTTCATTTAATCAAACTTCTTTAGATTTTTGTTTCCAATAATTTTTTTCACAAAGTATAATTTTTTTCTTATTCTTTTTTCATCTGAGACTCATCTTAGAAGGTGGTTTGATTCATACCGTGATTTATAAAATGAATGTTTAGATTTGAAAGCTTTTTCTTTATTCTATTTTTCCTCAAAAAATTTATTAAAATGCATTTTTTTTCTATTTTATAACTTTTGATGTAATATGCTTGAACTTATTGCATAGTTGCAACATTATAGAGCCTTTGAGAAAAGGAGAATTATTCCACATTGCTTTAGAAGGGAAATAAAATTTATATCTTTGAATCATATTGCTTCAAATATGAAGAAACATTTCCAGGAACCTTATCTTTAAAGATGCTAAGGGATATTGGAAAATGATATGATCCATATAAAGATAAAGTTATACTCAAAAAATTGTGAGAATCAACAAGTCATTTGGAAGACAATAAGAATCTATCTAGTCTCTTAGCTATATGATGAAAATCATTTATTTTGTTTGTTCATGTTAACTTTCCATTTCTAGGAAGGTGGTCAAATAAGTTGCTACAATCTATGAAGCCATTAGAGTCTTTTGTTAATTTGGGTGAAGGGATTATTCCCCCCAATTTTCCTTTTGGATCCACTATTGCATTGAAATATCCTCCCAAAATTATCAATTAAACTCTCAAATAATTCAAAATCTTATGTAAGTGATTTTAGTTTTTTTTTTAAATTTGAAGATGTTAAGCCATAGATATCAAATATCCAAAAAATAAGATCCAATATAGGCCCAAGATAATATTCAGGCCATTTCTTAAAGGTGGAGTTAGACTATTCTAAGGAAAAAATTTATTTCATGTAATAAAATATCATTGGTCATTAGAATATAAATGGCACTTTACCAAGAGTGTTTTGTTAGGGACGTTTAAGCTCCTAACATTCCAAGATAAGACCTTTATTGTTCTTGAGAAAGGCAAAAAACTCTCCTCATTCTCACTAGTCTATCTAAGGTGGTTTGAAGCATTGCTACAATCACTTCTTGAGTTTTCATAAGTTTAGATTTTCTACCTTTCTTCCTTTTTTGGGTGTAGGGATCTCCATCCTTTACATCATTTCTAATTGGGAAATATAATTTATTTATTTAGAAACAAAAAATTTCTTTTTTAATCCTTTCAAACAACTCAACTCATACCTTTTGGAGAATATCTTTTACCAAGTTATTTAAATTATCTTCCATAAGTTCTTTCATTTTCCTAATAGATTGGCTCTACTCTATTATCTTGAGAATCATTATGTGGGATGCCTCCCAACAAGGTTTAATTTCTTCTACGAAGAGTTTGATCATTAATTTGTGAATCGCATGTTTCACCAAGACACTTCCTTACATTGCTGGCTTGAATATATTTTGAAAATAAATCCCTATCTTCAACAAACATTAGATTCCTTTTAGGAGAAATTCCATTCATATGCTCTAATTCAAAGCCCCATTCCTTTATTGCCTGGATGCCTTTCCTTTGAGAATAAGGGGGCTTGTTTTTACCTATATTGAGGGTTTCAATTTTTGAATCCTTATAGACCCCTATATCTTATGTATCTAGAGTATATTATTGTTTTGGTTCTAAAATGGTATTTCTTATAAAATTTCTCTTTACATTGATTGCTTATAAGATCATTATCTTGAGAATCATTATTTGGGATACCTCCCAACAAGGTTTCATTTCTTCTAAGAAGAGTTTGATCATTAATTTGTGAATCACATGTTTCACCAAGACAATTCCTTACATTGTTGGTTTGAATAGGTAATGAAAATAAATCCCTATCTTCAACAAACATTGGATTCCTCTTAGGAGAAATGGAGAAATTCCATTCATATGCTCTAATTCAAAGCCCCATTCCTTTATTGCTTGGATGCATTTCCTTTGAGAATAAGGGGGCTTGTTTTCACCTATATTGAGGGTTTCAATTTTTGAATCCTTATAGATCCCTATACCTTACGTATCTAGAGTATATTATTGTTTTGATTCTAAAAATGGTATTTCTTATGACATTTTTCTTTACATTGATTGCTTAGAAGATCATACTTGTGACAAGAAAGTGGTTGACACCCTTTATCAACAATAAATTGATCACATTTTTCTATTTAGGATTTAAGGGTAAATGTTAGGAAGGAAAAACATTTGGGGCATTCATTAAGGCATGAATTCTTCCATGCTCATCCAAATTGTTTAGGGTTTAGTTAATGTGAATAGAAAATCACAATAGCATTTCCCAAATATTCTAGAGTTTCCAACTCCCTATACTCTATCTGGAGGTGTTTCTCAAATAGGGGAATAGGGAAAAGTCTTATTGTTGCTCCATATACTATATGTGGAGGTGTTTCAAGCAAACTCGAATACAAAAAGATCTTATAGTTGTAAGAAATAACCAAAGTTAGGTTTTATTTTATGGAACTTCAAATTTTTTAAAACCCATTTTGTTAAAATTGATTTAAGAGGGGAAAAATTTAGAACTTTGTTTTTTTATCGATAAAAGGCCTGAGCCTAAGTATTTTGCATTAAATATAGTATCAAAATTACAAAAACCAGAATTATAGTACTAGTTGTTCCATCCTTATCACTTAAATACTAAAAACATTTTCAGCTTCATACTAGTTTGAAAATAATAAAAAAGGAACTAATACAAATTTGACAGAACCTACATAATTTCCTCATTTCCCTCTACTAATTTGTGAATCAATTGATCCCTTCTATGCAGCATGTATGATACAACAAAATAATTCACTTTAATAATTTCAATCATATGATCTCCTAAATCTTCAGCATACTTTGGGAACATTCTATACAGAATTCCTGGATCATCGTCTCTTAATCCATTTTTCATTGCAAAGTATATTTCAGCAAATCCTTTTTTTTTCTTTAAGGTAATGTCTTGGAAAAATTCCTGCAACATCAGCCTCCCTTGAATCAAAGTTATATTTCTGCACTATCTTTAACAACTCATTATCATCCAATACATTTGGTAAAACTAATACTGAAACCACAACTCTTAAAGCCACAAATGATTGCAACATATCCATTGTGTTTGATA
Organism: Sequoia sempervirens; assembly: GCA_007258455.2. Classification (NCBI taxonomy): domain Eukaryota; kingdom Viridiplantae; phylum Streptophyta; class Pinopsida; order Cupressales; family Cupressaceae; genus Sequoia; species Sequoia sempervirens. The sequence continues at coordinate 8,216 of VDFB02112660.1, forward strand.
GAAATATAGACAAAAGATTAGAAGAAAACATTATCCTTGGAAATTTTGGCTGAATGAATTCTTCCCCAATTATTTCTTTAATACAATCAACAATAGAAGGGCTTGATGTCTGAAAAACTTGTGCCATGTCTTCAAAAAACACTTCATCTGAAAATGGAAACTCATATCCTTTGACACACACTGGGACTCTAAAATTCTTTGCCTTATATTCAATTGGCATATTTAAATCCTGAAACTGAAAGCACACCATCAAATGTTACATCCCAGATCAAATATAAAAAACCCACCAAATTTTAAATCCCACATGTCACAACAATAACAAACATGAAATAACATTTGATTGCTACCAGAATAACAAAACATGGACCACCATATTTAATTCCAGTTTTCTTCCTTGTAGAGAACAAACAATAGAAGAAAACCATCATAAGAACCTCAAGATACAACAAATTTGTTAACAAACCTGAGCTTCAAACCATTCAACATCACCAAATTACCATCCATGAACAACTATTGATCCACTCAACACCTTGAACTGCCAACAATATACAAAAATCCAAAATAGACACCCCAAACCATCAAATAGATACCTTTAAACCATATCATATAAACTGAGAAACAAAATCAAGATCAACTGTTAACAACCAGAACAAATGTGACTGCAACAAAATGACGCCCACAAAAAATGAACTTTATACCCACTAACAAACTCTTAGCTTGTTGATAAACAAAGAGCATTAGCAACTGTAGTCGATCATAGCGTAGAGAAAAAGAGAATACAACAAAACGATGACCACAATAATAAAGAGGTTTATAACCACTTACAAACTCGTAGTTTGCTAATCCTGTTGATGATTGACAAAAACTGTGCAAAGATTTTATCCCAACTCGAAGCCACTTGCACTTCAGCCGAATGCACTATTGAAATAGATAGTCTCTCACAAAATACCAGACATTTTCCTTTTACTAACAATGCCATGCTTTTATAACCAATCATGCAATCTTTGCAGACTTTTGAAGTAACCTCGTAGCTCGTGAATGCAGGTTGTATACACCACGTTAATTTCCATGAGCATTACCTCCCAATGATTACATGTAAACTCATGATCTTTCCCATAACACCTTCATCGTGTCCTTTTAAAATTATTGAAAACTTTGATATTCCCTGCTACACATACCTTCAAGGAGAACAATTTATTTCATGATTACAAATCTTTGCCTTTGAAAAGTATCCAACTACTGCTTACCGAAGAATCACACTACTTATTGAATAACTCGTAAAACTTAGAGATTTGGCCAAAAATAATTAAATTTACATATAAAATATAATTGTTACACCATAACATCTGATTTCTCCCATGTGATTTTAATAAACATCACATTCCACTTCGAAGAATAATACCCTTCTTGCAAAATACAACAAAGTTAGCAAAACAAGATACTTTTTCACAATTTCATTCCCTCATTTAGATCCCGCTTGTTTTGTTCAAAATATTTGAACCCTCATCTTCAGAACTAAATGAGTAGTATCACATAAAGTCTAAAGAATTTACAAGCCCCCAACAATACTATGAATCCATGCATAGACTACACATAAATGTACCACACCCTCCTGCATATATTTTTCCCCTGTTTTAAAACTAAGAAACCATATGCTCTTTATCCCACTTTAACAATTGTTGCACATTCAAAGATAACTCTGTGATGTCTTCACCATACATTTTGATCTCTGCAGTTTGATCGCAACCTATATTTGCAACACCATCCGCCACTTGATTTGCCTCCCTATAAGCATGATAAATTTGATACATATCAAACTTTTCTAATAAGATCAGATTTTGTTGCAGAACATAATTAATTTTCCAGTTACAAGATTTTTTATCTTTACAAGCATTTATAATTAACAAAGAGTCACCTTCAATTACCAATTTGGACACTTTATGTAGATTTGCTAAGAACAAACCATGTAGAAGAGCCTATATTTCAGCTTGATTGTTTGTTCCATTTGGCAATGAAATTGATTTTTCTCCTATTACAAAACCCACATGATCCCTTAACACTACTCCTACCCCAGATAGGCCAAGATTACCCCTTGACACACCATCAAAATTTAATTTAATAAAACTCTCAAGCGGAGGCACCCACATGACCTTTGTTCTGTCAATTTTACCTTTTACACCCGATCCCGTGCTACCTTTAAATGGCACAATCAAGTATTCCCAACTCTTTAATTGTTTAACATCCCAATCTATAAATGCAGAGCCCACATGCTTATTACTTTGCACATAACCATTAGTAACTTCATAGATTACCTTTTGCAACTTATCCAAAACCAAATCCAAACTAGACTTTTCTTTTCTAAAAATCCTCTTATTCCTTTCCCACCAAATACACCATAAAACTGAGGAAGGAATTACCTTCCATAAACTTACAAAAAGTGAATTCTTATACAAAGCAGGCCAAGACATAAACAAATCCCAAAGGTTATGAGGAAGAGGCGATGCCCACCCAAGTTTGGATTGAACAAAGCTCCAACATGAGGTAGCAAATGAACAATTTAAAAATAAATGATCAACATCTTCAAAATATTCTTCACAAAGCACACATTAAAAGGATTAGCAATTCCAAGCTTAACCAACCTATCACTTGTTAATATCATATGCTTTAAGGCCAACCAAGAAAAACAACCAGCTTTTGGTAGAACCATTGAATTCCAACAAAACAAAAGCACTCTTTGGCTACAACCTTGATCTGTATGTGACATAGCAGCCTTATACCCCATTCTAACTGCATAATTACCAGTTTTTGAAGGTGTCCATATCAATTTATCATGCTCTAAGTTCCCTATGAAAACAGTTCTACACTTAATAGCATTTGCCAATTGTACATGCTAATCATGAGGAATGATATCTGGCGGCAAAACTTTCCATATTATTGCTCCAGTTTTCCCATCAACTTTCTTAATAAAGTCTTTTAGTTTTACACCCCAGTTATTTGTTGTATATATAATTGCATCATGAAAACTATACAAATATTCCTAAGGTGACATACCATTCCACAAATCTTGCCAGAAATTTGCACTTTTCCCATTATGAATTTCCCAAGACATATTTAATAACCACCTTATGACAATCAACTAAAAAATTCCACATCACAGACCATTTAGGATAATTAGAGATATTAAGAATACGAGTTGGATTATCTGTATCAAGATACTTGCCTTGCATAATTTTACACCATTTTGCATGCGGTCTTGTATACATATGCCACACCAATTTAGCACCCAATGCAACATTTCTTGCAGACATATCATGCAACCCAACCCCTCCTTTTTGCTTATCTTTACAAATATTTTGCAATGATATTAAAGGGATTTTTCTTTTTGAATCCATATTACCCTTCCATAAAAAAGATCTGATTATCTTTTCAACTTCTGAAATAACTACTCTTGGAGCTTTTAATACCGCCATAAAATAATTAGGAATGGATGACAAAACTGATTTAATGAGTAATATTCTGCCAGCAATAGATAACCATCTCTCCTTCCAACTTGAAATTCTTGATTTAATAGTTTGAATTACCTTATCCCAATAGGACACTCTATTCTGACCAACAAAGAAAGGGATGCCTAAGTATTTACAAGGAAAATCTGCAACTTAATGACCAATAAGATGAATAATCTTATCCCTTAACACTGGATCTGTATTGAAAATGTAAATTTTTGATTTACTTGAATTCACCTTTTGACTTGATGCTAAAGAATACCTTTGCAAAACTTCCTTAATCTACTTAGCTTCCTCAATAATAAACAACCCAAACAAAATTGTATCATCAACAAATAAAGAATGAGTAATTGATAAACTTGTATTTAGCAGATGAATGCCTTTCCATACTCCATCCAAGTGAGCCTTTTTAACTGATCTACTTAATGCTTCAGCAAGAACAATAAATAGGAAAGGAGACAAAGGATCACCTTTCCTTATCCCTTGTGTGGACTTAAAAAACCCCGAAGGTATACCATTTATTAACACAGAAAACATTGCACCAGATAGACAGGAGTAAATCCATTTGCACCATTTCTCATGAAAACCAAACTTCTTTAAAATTTGCATCAAAAAAGACCAATCAACCCTATCATATTCCTTCATCATATCCAACTTAAGAACAATTGTTGATAAAGAAAACGAAGATACTGAATGCAAAACCTCATGAGAAACTAAAGCCCCCTTAGATGTTTCTCTTCCTGACACTAAACCACCTTGCTCCTCTGAAATAATACCTTGAATTATCTTGACTAACCTCAAATAGATTGCTTTTGTGAAAATTTTATAAACATTGTTGCAAAGCAAAATGGGTCTAAAATCTGAAAAAGAGGAAGGATTATTTACCTTAGGAATCAAAGCAATATGAGTTACATTAAATTGCTTTAGCATAGTTCTAGAACTTTGAGATTCCTCCAAAGCTTTCAACAAATCCACCCCAATGAAATCCCAACATTTATGAAAAAAGAGAGAAGTAAAACCATCTAGACCTAGTGCCTTATCAACAGGCATTGAAAAAACTACACTTTTCAACTCCTCCAAGGTAAACAGCTTCATTAAATGCAAATTATCTTCAAGCAAAACAAGAGCCGAAATATTCTGTAACATTTCTTCCCTTACCAGTGCTTGTTGATTAGTTGTATCATTTGTTGCAGTAAGTAAATTTTCAAAAAACTTAACACCTTCTTTTTGAATATCCTCCTCTCTATTTAATCTTTCCCCTGTAACACTATCTTCAGTTGAGAAAACAAAATTTTAAACCTTTTTTATTTGAGCCGATCTATGAAAGAACTTAGTGTTTTTATCACCCTCTTTAACCCACGTCTCTCTAGACTTTTGACGCCAATAAATTTCTTCCCTAGCAGATAATTCATCCCATTCTTCCTGCAATTTTTTGTGAAGCTCATATGATTGAGGTGTTAGGCCTTGAACTATACTTTCAGAATTGACCAAAGAAAATTTCTTAAATACCTCATCCTTTTGCTGGAAAATATTTTTAAAAATTATAATATTCCATTGCTTTACCTTCTTCATTACAAACTGTAATTTGTAGCATAACCTATATATGAAGTTTCGTCCACTTTTGGTGCCTGACCCCACCATTGTTTTAATAGGTCCATAAAAAGAGGATGACTAAACCACATTTTTTCAAATTTAAAAGATGTTTTTGCAACTGCAGCTATTTTATTCCTCTCAATTTCCATAGAAAGAGGGAAATGATCAGATCCTATCCAAGGTAAAATCTGTGACAATAATACAAATTTCTGAATGAACCAGTTGGAAGAAACCAAATTTCTATCTAAGCGCACTGCAATTTTTAAGAAATCTTTACGCTTGTTTGTCCAAGTATATTTTCCGTTGCTTGGTTGCACATCTACCAAAGCATTATTAAGGACAAAAGAATTGAAATCTTCAACTTCTTTTGGAGGAGGAATGATCCCACCCTTTTTATCTTTCAAAGATAAGATTGCATTGTAATCACCCATTAATACAACCCTCTCCAAAGCCAATTGCTCCTGAATTTTAGACAAATCTTCCCACATACATTTCTTACCAGCTGTTGAATTAGGAGCATAAACATTTACAAGATAAAATGTTAAATCAAAATGCACCACCTTTACTAACTGCCAATGATGTTGAGACCTTATTGTTTCTAACAACACATTTTCAGGCTTCCACAAGATAAGCATACCACCAGAAGCCCCATGTGCTTCTGATTGAACAGAGTTCCAACCACTCGATTTACTAATGACATCATTAAAAGTTTGTAGAGACAACTTTGTTTCTTGCAAGAGAATAATATCTACCCAGACCCATCAATTTGATGTTTCATGCAGGCCCGTTTGTTAGGGGCATTAAGGCCCCTAACATTCCAAGATATGATTCTCATAAACTATTTGGAGAGCTAAATGCTCCCCTCAAATGTTTTTTAATACTCCCATCTAAAGTTGATTTTCTGCCTGATGTTATTTCCTCTTGCAACTTGGTGCATTTGATTTTCTACCCTGCTTTCCAGGTGACTTTTGAGGAGATAAGATCAAAGCTAGAGTTTGCTCTATTGACAAACTCTAAGAAAAATCAAATTCCCTATCTCCCTCTTCATGATCTTTACTAACTTTAGTTACTTCTGATGAAATTGCAACCAAAGAAGACAAACAACACTCCTTTAAATTTGTTAAATTAGCTGAAAATTGAGTGTCATCAATTGGTAAATCTAATAGTGACTTTGGTATCTCCAATTCCTCTGAAATTTCATCAATGAAATTAGAACTTACCTTGTTAATAATATTTTCAGCAAGACCCTCCAAATCATCCAAATCAAGGAAGGACTGAAAATCCAAAGAATCAAATATATCAAGCTTGTTTTCTTCCCAAGGCATTTGCACTACCTCTGACTCTGACTTCATTAACTGATTCCCCACAGAACATACTGGAGTAGAAAAACTATCAGAATATTTCCCTACCAAAAATGAAGAAATACTCACAGCTTGTTGTTAGGATTTAGGTGTCATCAACCTTGTAAATACTTTATTTTATTATTCTCCTAAAGTGTTTTGTACATTTACCCATAAGAGGTGAAATTGTTTGACCAACAGTGGTGAAATAGACTATGTAAATGCAGTGTTACCGTTACTGTTTATCCTTATGGAAAAGGACAAATTAGCTAGGCGTCCCACCTTGGAATCTTCTAAAATAAGGTTGTTGGGTCAAAATAGGATGTTGTAAGAGCATCTATGACATGCATGCAAGTTGTCATAAGATGCTATGACAAGATGACAGAATATGCTATTTTTAGACCCCAGCGCATGCATAAAAGATGCCTTATGACAATGTAAGAGCATTTGTAAGAGGCTATTTTTGGTATTTTTGACCATTTCAAGGAGGGAGGCGTGGGTTTTCTAGGTGGTATTGCTGCCTATTGTTTGGTGAAACCATGGTGGTTTTCATCCTCACAAATCTATAAATTGGGGCCTTGAGCTAGTGTTATGAGAATTCAGGTTTTGCAGGGGTATGAGGTGTTCTGAATTTACAAGAATTGATAAGAGAAGTCTATTGCTGCATGTAATATTGGAATTAGTAATATACTTGCCTCTCTTTCGGTGGAGTTTTTTCCCTTCGGTGTTTCTCCACGTAAATCATTGTTGCATGTGTTATGATTTTTCTATCTCTCTCTCATTCTTTCTTCACACTAAGGCTAAGGTTAATCTACATATTTCAGATTTGCATTCACACATTTAAGTTCATATTGCAAGCTTTCTTCACCTTATTTTTCAACATTTGGTATCAGAGCTAACGGTTCTGTTAAGGAAGGGACACTTTCCTTTTAGAGTGTTGAAGGTTTTTTGCTGCAGTGGGAGCTTTTGTGTTGTGGGTTTTGCAGATTTGTGAAAGATTGCATACCATGGCCTCCACCTCTCGTCTAGATATTGAGAAGTTCAATGGAACTGGTTATGAGATGTGGAAGTTGAAAGTGGAGGACCTTCTTGAGGAAAGAGATCAGTGGTTACCAGTTTCAGTTGAAAAGAAGCCATCTACTTCAACCTTGTCGGATGAAGATTGGAATAAGTTAGACAAGAAGGCTCGAGGGACTATTCGGTTGTGTCTCACAGATTCTTTCCTCCTGAATGTCTCTTCAGAAGACACAACATACAAGCTTTGGAGGAAGATAGGTGAAATCTACCAAACTAAGAGTTTGTCTAACAAGTTGTATCTCAAAAGATGTTTGTATTCATTAAAGATGAAGGATGGTGAATCTATTGCTGAACATTTGAATGCTTTTAATTTGATTATAAGTCAGCTTGCATCTATTGATGTTAAAATAGAAGATGAGGATAAATGCATTTTATTGATTTGCTCTTTGCCAGAATCTTGGGAAAATTTAGTTATTGCTATAACAAGTGGTGGTGCAGAACCTAAGTTGGATACTATTATTCCCATACTTCTTTCAGAGGAGATGAGGAGAAAGACCATGCGCAGTGGCTCCCAAGATGCCTTGCATGTGCGAGGTAGGCCCAAGGAGAAAGAGCCTAAAGGGGATAAGAAGAAGGATAAGTCTAAAGGATGATCTAAGACCCCTGGAAAGAGCAGAGTGAAGTGTTGGAACTGTGGTAAACGGGGACATGTGAAGAAGGAATGTAGAAACAAGAAAAAGAATGCAGATTCCTCCATGGAAAAGTCCTCTGATAACGGTGATTCTGATGCTTTGATTATTTCAGCTAACACAGTTTGTAATGATGCTTGGCTTATTGATTCAGGTGCTTCCTTCCATATGACTCCTCATAAGGAGTGGTTTTCTACATACAAAGAATATGATGGAGGAGAGGTCTTCATGGGTGATAATAGCTCACAAAAGGTTATTGGTAAAGGAAAGGTAAAGTTGTGTTTCAGTGATGGGAGGGTTAAAACCCTTGATGATGTTTTACATATTCCAGGACTTACAAAAAGTTTAATTTTGGTTTCCAAGTTGAATGATTCTAGGATGCATGTGACATTTGACAAGTCTGGTTGCAGGATGGTAAGGGGAAGTTTGGTGGTTGCTAAAGGATCTCGGATAGGGAATTTATTTACGCTACATGCCTCTACTTTTTGTAACTCCTCTTTTGTAACTAGCACTGAAAGTGCATGTATATTGTGGCACCATAGATTGGGTCACATTGGTGAAAAAGGTCTTAGGACCATACTTGATAAGAAACTAGTAGACAATATTTCTGATTATTCTGTTGGTAAAAATGATTTCTGTGAGGATTGTGTGTTTGGTATACAAAACAGGTCATCATTTCCTAAAGGAACTAATAAAGCTAATGGATTGTTAGAACTTATTCATTCGGATGTGTGTGGTCCAGTGAATACAGATTCTTTGGGTAGATCTCATTATTATGTTTCCTTCATTGATGATTACTCAATATATACTTGGATTTATTTTATGCATTCAAAATCTGAAGTTTTCACCAAATTTAAGGAATTTAAGGCATTGGTTGAAAAGCAAACAGATTATAAGATAAAAGTATTAAGATCTGACAATGGGGGTGAATATTGTTCTAAGGAATTTGATGAGTTTTGCAAACATGCATGAATTGTTAGGAAAAAGACTACACCTTACACACCCCCAACAAAATGGGGTAGCAGAAAGAATGAACCGTACATTAATGGAAAGAGCTAGGAGCATGTTAAGTAGTGCTAAGTTAGATAAATGTTTTTGGGCAGAAGTTGTTGGTACTGCTTGTTATTTAATTAATAGATCTCCTTGTAAAGCTCTTGTTGATAAAACTCCTTATGAAATGTATTGGGTAAAAAGCCTTCAGTTTACATTTAAGGGTCTTTGGTTGTGAGGCTTTTGTTCATGTGCCTCAAGAGAAGCGGTTTAAATTGGATCCCAAATCTCAGTAAATGCATCTTTGTAGGTTATGGTGAAAATGTTAAAGGTTATAAACTTTGGAATCCACTAACACGAAAGATGATATTTTCTAGAGATGTTATTTTTCAGGGAATTTAGAGCTAACTCTGAAGATGTGCAACCAAAGGAAAAGTCAAAGACAGTGCATTTTGAAACTAAGCAAGAAGATGCACATGTGGAAGAACAAGAGATGGACAAGAAGATGGAGAAGAAGAAGAGAGTTCTTAACGAATCCGTTAACAGAAGAAGTTGAAAACAATGAGGATGAACATGAGGAGGAACCTCTTACTCCACCTTTGAGAAGATTCACAAGACAACGAAATCCAGTTGATAGGTACAACTTACGATTTTGTTGTAAATTTGCTTTGTTATGTACTGATGATGAACCTAGATCTTTCAGGGAGGCTCTCTCTTCAGAAGAATGTGAGTCTTGGATGTAGGCCATGCATGATGAGATGATGTCATTGAAAAACTGTGACACCTGGGATCTTGTTAGTTTGCCCAAAGGAAGAAAGGCCATTGGTTGTAAGTGGATATATAAAAAGAAGTTTGGTGCAGATAGAAAGTTGGAACGGTACAAGGCCAGATTAGTGGCCAAGGGCTACTCCCAGAGAGAGGGAGTTGATTTTGGTGAAATATTCTCTCTTGTTGCTAAGTTAACCTCTATTAGATTCATTTTATCAATTGCTGCTGCTTATGATTTAGAAATAGAACAAATGGATGTTAAAACTGCTTTCTTGCATGGGGATCTAGAGGAAGAAATTTATATGCAACAGCCTGACAGTTTTGTTGTAAAAGGAAAAAAACACTTGGTTTGCAGGTTAAAAAGGTCTCTATATGGTTTGAAACAGTCACCTAGGATGTGGTACCAGAAGTTTGATGCATTTGCATTAAATATGGGTTTTGTTAGAAGTGATGAGGATCACTGTGTTTATTTTAAAGTTATTGATGATCAGATACTGATTATTGTCTTATGTGGATAATATGTTGTTCATTGGTAACAATAAGGCAATGATTAAGGAACTTAAAACTCAGCTTTCTGGCACATTTGATATGAAAGATTTAGGGGCTGCTAAATATATTCTTGGGATGGAAATCATTAGGGATTGGGTTCACAGAAAGCTTTGGTTAAGTCAGAGTAAGTATGTTAACACTATTTTGCAAAGGTTTAATATGCAGGACTGTAAACCAATAAATATTCATTCCTATTGGTACTAAGTTGAGTTTGAACTGTGTCCGTCGGATGATGATATTGATGAAATGTCCAAGTTCATATATGCTAGTCTTTATCGGTAGTTTAATAAATATGCAATGGTTTGTACTAGACTTGAGGATATAACTTAAGCGTTGGGGTTTAAATGGTTTATGTCTATACAGTAAAGAACATTGGACTTTGTTAAAGGGTACTAGGATATTTGCAAGAACTTTTGATTCTTGTTTGGTTTATCATGAATCTTGAAACAATGTTGATAGAATCCTTGGACACTCGGTTTTGTTGATGCGAGATTGGGCGATGAGCTTGGATGATATTCGAGGTCCCTTTGAGTGGCTATGTGTTTACTTTGTTTCGAGGAAGCATTGAGTTGGATGAGTAAAAGACAGCCTCGGTTGCTTTGTCTACAAGAGCGGAAACATGACTGCTACACACTGCCTCTGGGAAGCGTTTGGTTCTGTGAAGACTTAGTAACGTGGTATTGGTTTGATTGTGGATAGTGAGGGATCGGATGTACAGAAGGTAATTGCCATGTATTTGGCTAAAAATCCTATATGTCATACTAGTACTAAGCATGTTGATGTTATTATCACTTTGTCTGAGAAATGGTTGAAATGGACGGTCTTGATTGAAAAGTTGACACTTTGGATGATATTGCAAAATTCTCTTCTGAAGCCGATTACCACGGAAAAGTTCTCTTGGTGCAGAAAGGCCATGGGCCTTGATCACTGTACTTAATTCTATGTAATTGTATCTCTATGGGTGTAATTTACAATGTATGATGCCAAGTGGGAGAATGTTAGGATTTGGGTGTCATCAACCTTGTAAATCCTTTATTTTATTATTCTCCTAAAGTGTTTTGTACATTTACCCATAAGAGGTGAAACTATTTGACCAACAGTGGTGAAAGAGACTATGTAAATGCAGTGTTACCGTTACCGTTTATCCTTATGGAAAAGGAAAAATTAGCTAAACGTCACCTTGGAATCTTCTAAAATAAGGTTGTTACGGTCAAAATGATGTTGTGGAAACTCTATATTTGTACTTCTGAGATTGTCCTTAAAGATGCTATATTGACAACAACCAATTCCTATGACAAAATATATATACTATTTTAGACCCGGTAGCCCATGCATAAGATGCCTTATTGTATTTTATGGTATTTTTTGACCATTTCAAGGAGGGAGGTGTGGGTTTTTCTAGGTGGTATTGCTGCCTATTGTTTGGTGAAACCATGGTGGTTTTCATCCTCACAAATCTCTATAAACTAGGGCCTTAAACTATTGTTATGAGAATTCAGTTTTGCAGGGTAATAGGGTGCTCCCGGATTTTACAGGAATTGATAAGAGAAGTCTATTGCTGCATGTAATATTGGAGATTATTAGTAATATACTTGCCTCTCTTTCGGTGGTGGAGTTTTTTCCCTTCGGGGTTTCTCCATGTAAATATGTTGTTGCATGTGTTATGATTTTTCTATCTCTCTCTCATTCTTTCTTCACACTAAGGCTAAGGTTAATCTACATATTTCAGATTTGCATTCACACATTTAAGTTCATATTGCAAGCTTTCTTCACCTTGTTTTTCAACACTTGTTGGAAGGAAATGTGGAAAATCAAAGGAGAGTATTTATGTAGAACATTAGATCGTAAAACACTTTGCAACCTTGCAATAACTCCTGTTGAGTTTGCTTGAATTGAAATAGTAGGACCCATTCCTTTACCCTTAGAACTTAATTTTTGCATTGAAAAACTACATTCACCTTTTTGAAAAATAGAGTTGTTTTCCCTTACAATGTTTTGCACAAACATTTTTGACTTTCCCTTATCCCTCCCAAGGAGAAACTTACCCAACACATTTTCAGTGAGAGAATTACCTTCCTGAGAGCCCTTAGATTGCCCCAAATTAAAATTTGACATTTGATCAGAAATGAAAGAATCAACAGGCTTAACACTATCTCCTTCAACCTTCCTTGTTTTACAAAAGGTGGTTTTATGCCCCAAAATATGACATTCCTTACAAATATTTGTACGATTCTCATAAAAGATTGATTGCATGTGAACCCCCGATTTAGAAATTATCTTAATGCTTTTGGGTGAAACACTTGAGACATCATATAATACACAAACCCTAACTGGAAGAGCAGGATTGGAAAAGAAATCAAAATCATGTTTAAGAAATGTACCAACCTGATTTGCCAGAATTTGAACAATGCTTGGTTCCCTATATTCCAAAGGCAGAGATTGCAATTGAATCCAGAAAGGAATATATCTAGTTTTAACCATTTTTGGATTAAAATTAGGAAGGTTGGATATACAACCCAGAATCCTCAAACACCCAAGATTTCTCCTTAAAAATCTCATCTCTAGCATTTTTAGAGGAAAAAAACACAAGAAGAAACCCATTTCCCCTATCAATATAAAAGACCTGATTAGCCCTGTCCCAATCATGAAAGATTAGGTCTTTCAACAAAGAAATGGAAGGAGAGTATTGCCATAACTTACAGATTAAAGTTGTTTCAAACAGATTTTGTGATTGATCCTTCAATAGACCCTCAGGAATCAAAATCTCTGGAACCTTTTTAAAATTTCCTTTAAAAGAGAACCGATCTCCCTTTTTCACTTATGTTTGCCCTTGTGATTCCTTTGAGAAATTTTTCTGTGGATGTGAAAACCTGAACTGTTGCCCTTGTGTTCCCCAATGATGGGTCTTCGAGACCTTAATCCCCAGTTGCACATTATTTGGAAATGTAGCAGGAGAAGAAACATGCAGGGGAATAGTATTAGGAAAAGTAGCAGGAAATTGATTACCTTCTTCAAAACCAGAGGATTTCCCAACACCAATAGTATTTGTTACTAAGCTATTCCGCTTCGCATTTTGAAACTGCAAATGGAGTATCTTGTGACAATCTTCTTCACTTCTCACAATATTATTTGGAAAAGATGCAAGAAAACTATCAGATTATGCCCGAATAACATTAACACCATATGCCTGAATAACATTAACACCATTTGGATTGAAGGGAGCTACAAAAGATTGCTGAAACCGTTGAAAATCCCCACAAGCGGCTGAGTTTGAACCACAGCCAATGCCCTTCCCATTATTTCCAAGCCTTTGAACCGGGGCAAACCTCCCATTATGAAAAAAACCTTGTTTTTCCACAAAAATGATATTTTTAGAATGTCGAGGAAGAGATCTACTCGAAGAAGAACGTAAAGACCCTGAAAGCAAAAACAAATAAGAGGAAAGGTCATCATGGAAATCCTTCGTAGGCACAAAACGGTTCAATTTTTTTGAAAAATTCATGTTGAGCGCGAGCTAAAAATGGAGTATATAATGTTTACAACCCAACTCTTTTAAATGTCCTCTTGTTTTTCCTAATTTTTTATCGATTCAAAGCCCAATGAAAGGACTAGTTCATTCAAGCAAGCAAATTTTTTTTGCATTTACTTTGATCTCTCTTGCCATCTCCTCTTTGACCATGCAACATTCCAAGATGTTCTTGCTTTGGGTTGCAGGTCATTACATTTTCTCTCTTCAATTCTGGGCCTCACTTGGATTATTAAATTTTTTGTGATCCTAAGGCTTTAAGCTAAATTTTGAGGTGTGAGCAAACAAGTTTCTCTTTTTCAAAATATAGTGAGTTTGGTGCATTATTGTAGACAGATGCAAATAAGTTTCTGAGTTTGGTGCATTATTGTAGACAGCTGCAAATGTATCTCATTTTTGCAAGTCTTTGGCCATAGCCCTATCATCTATCTTACATTTTGCTTCTCTGACAAACCCACTAATTTAGTGACTTGTCCAATTAATTCATATACATGTTGTAATGTCTTGAATTGAGATACACCCATAATGCTTTCACTACCTCACTTCCTCCATGTTACATGGCTCAATATTTTTATATTTTTGTTAACCAAAATTTTGCCACATCTAACTATTTTCCATTAAACTTAAGTGTTTGTAATGAATTCCATATGCATTGGATGTAGTAATGTAAATGTATTCCCCTCTCTTGGAGGGAGGTCATGGATGTTACTCTCAATGTAGTGAAAATTCTCAATATTTGCTTATTTAAGTTGATAGCTTCAAATAATTAATCTTATCCCTAAAATTAATCACTAATATAATTTTAGTGATCCACTATTTATTTTTTAGTTTATTTAGTAATTTTTTTTATAATTGAGACTAGCCTTATATACATTATTTAAGAATTATAATATATAAAAAAATTTAAGAATAGTTATTTTTAATTTTTTTTTGGTCAAAATTTCATAACTTAAAAATTATGATATATAAAGATTTTGAAGAATATTTTTTTTTTTTTTTTTGTCAAAACTTCAAGAATAAAATTTTGATACATGGTGGCTTAAAAAAAAAACTAATAATTTTATATTATTTTTATTTCTTCTCTTTTAAAATTATATGTAATAATTTTGGATATATTAGATATTATAATAAATTAATAAATTAATAAATATCTAATAATTCTATGTTAATATCAATTTTCTATGTTTGTATATTTTTAATGTATTTACATAAAAAAAAAAAAAAAAAATTATAACTTTTTAATGACTAAATTTAATAATTGTTTAATTAGCAAGTTCTTGCATATATCTTAAAATTCATAAGAAATGTTATTTAAAATAACTAAATTTTTAATATAATAATTTTTTACTTAACATATTTTTAATGTATTTACATTAAAAAATAAAATAATTTATAACTTTTTAATGACTAAATTTAATAATTGTTTAATTAGCAAGTTCTTGCATATATCTTAAAATTCAGAAGAAATGTTATTTAAAATAACTAAATTTTTAATATAATAATTTGTTACTTAACATATTTTTGTTTAAATCTTAAGATTCATAAAAAAATTCAAGAAATGTTATTTAAAATAACTAAATTTTTATTAAAAATTTGTTACATACCATATTTTTGTTTAAATGTTAAGCTTCATAGAAAATACTATTGAATTTTTTTTATATATCTTTTTTTTTTTTTTTAACTGCAGGAATCGGGGCCTTTTTTTTATATATCTTTGAATAACTAAATTTTTAATATAATAAATTGTTACTTAGCAAGTTTTTGTTTAAATCCTAAAATTCATAAAAAATATTATTGACTAAAAAAGAAATGCAATAGTGAATTTTTTTTTGGTATGATCTTCGAATAACTAAATTTTTAATATAATAATTGTTACTTTAAATCTTAAAATTCAAAAGGAAATTCAATGGTGACTTTACATGAACGTTCAGAAAAGATCCAACTTATTTGATTTGATTTTTATATTTTTAATGTAGTTTACAATTCATTGATTATAGGTACCATGTTTGTTCATTGCACATTCCTTATCAACGTGCAAGGTGCACGTCTCTACTTGCATTCCTGTTCCATGATATCCACAATCTTTTGTGATTTATTACTTAATTTTTCCCTGATAACTTTGTAGTTTTTCTTCCAAATTTTGCTTGGCCTTGTTGGGTGACCAGATAAATATAATTTGCTTCCTTTCCTCACAAAGGACAATTGGCCCATTTCATTTGCTTGGCCTTAATGCCGATTTAATTTATTTTCTTGGTCTCAAATGCTGATCTAATTGACCGTTACATTCGTTTAAGGGATACCGCTTTTGTCTGTTCCAATCATGTTTTATTTGGTTTCTTAAAAAAATTGAATGAGAGAAACTATAACGGGTGAAGAGAAGGCTACTCAATTACAGTGTCTTCAAAACTGATATAAAAACAAATAAAAAATGATCCCGCAGTGTACGGATTTCCAAAAAAAAAAAAAAGTTCAATTGAAGTCATGGCGAATAACTGGCCTTGAGATTTTATGTCTTGCTGTTAATGATCCCGATGAGAAAAAATGGGCAGAGTTTGCAGGAAAACTATTTTGGAACCAAAACCAAAACTAGGTAATCTACCTACAGCCGCTGCTTCGATCTAATTACAACAAGTGAAAAGGAAATCAGGATTTTAGAGCTGCTCAACTCTTGAGCGCTGGAAAGAAGATTTGAGAGCATCACCTAGATGCAATGAGTGCTAAGTGGACCATTCGATATCATGAGAGATGGGTTCTTGTTGAACCACTACTTTCGTGAAACATGGGTCAATGAGTTTTGACTTCGAAACTACACAGTTGAATCCTGATAGCAATATCATAATTTGACACGCTGTGGAAAAATAGCTCCTACTTATCAATTAATGAGCTAAAGGGGCTCTATTATGAATGGTTAATAAGGCACAACACTTGCTGAAGGTTTTGCAAATGGGGTAACAACTCAAGCAGGCTTAACCTTGGAGAAAACTCCCTGGTTAAGCGTGCTTGAGCTGGAGCAGTACTGGGATGGGTGACCTCCCGGGACGGACCAGTGCTTCACCTCTGTGAGCATCACCTAGATGCAATGAGTGCTAAGTGGACCATTCGATATCATGAGAGATGGGTTCTTGTTGAACCACTACTCGTGAAACATGGGTCAATGAGTTTGACTCGAAACTACACGGTTGAATCCTGATAGCAATATCATAATAAGAAGATTTGAATTCAGATTTGATTAAAGCCTTTAAACGGAAAATATTGGTTGAGTCAAGATTTGTGTTGATTCAATTCAGAGATCCAATTTGATTCGATTCGATTTGATTAAATTCGGAGATCTAATTTGATTTGATTAAGTTCGGGCACCCAAAATTTGATCCGAATCAAATTTACTCTAGTTTGAAGAATTCACGGCAGATTGACGGTTTGACAGTGTGAGACTTGTTTCAGGCTGGAGGTTCAGCCAATAGAGTCTATCGGCTAAAAAATAATTCATTGACTTTTTAAACTATGTAGTTTATAACTTTATCTCTGGTAACTGCACTCAATGTGACCTATTTTATTTCTTTTGATCCAAACCCTAGTTTCATTTCACAATATGTTCCCTATTCATTTTTCAGTAAACTTGAACGTCAAAGTAGTTCAGGTTTGTAGGTTCACTTAATTTTCAAAATACTGTACTGCAAAACAAACCAAGAGCAAAAGCCATCATAATTCATATCATATTTCAGATCCTCGGATGCACATTTTAAAAAACTCAAAATCGGGGAAGATTCACACATCCTCCTAATACAAAATTGCTTCTGCAATTAAATTAAACCCAATATCACTTATCACCAATCTTTTAAAATCCTCCAAACCACCAGGCATTATTTCACGAAAAAATTGAATAGAAAACCATATATAAAAAACGTAATTTCAAAACCCTCATGAAAAAAAACAAGACACGGCAAACCCTAAGTAAAAAAAATCAGACACGCCAAACCCTAAGCAAGAAAAGATCAGACACGCCAAACCCTAAGCAAGAAAAGATCAGACACGCCAAACCCTAACCCAAGATATAAATCAGACACAAGTCCGTTGTCTTAGCCGAGTCAATCAGAACCTGTTGGGATATAAAATAGCATCAACAAATTTTCAGTGGATTGACAGATTTTAGTATTCATCACATTGCCCGGCTATTTGCAATAAAGAATAGACTCCAATTTAATCATTAAAATGCTCACTCAGAACTTCTTAGAGGATGTTGCCTTCATCGAAACAAATGCTTCTAAGGCAAACAAGCTTTCTCATCATAGCGAGCAATACATCATTTTTCTTTCAAAGAGACAGATCAGGCTTTGTGGAAAAGCTAGAAAATACGCCATAGATATCTATTTCAACAGCACTTACCAGTGAAAAGCAATGAATCTGTTGATCCTTAACCCTTAGTACACTAACGTCTGCACATCAAAGTACATCACCCATGGCAAATGCGCTTGCGCAGTTGAATATATAACCTTCTAGTGCAAACCCTAAAATACAGAACCCTAATCGAATTGCCAACTACAGGAAAAGCCCAAATTTTAACACGTAAAATTTGACGGTCGACGCTGCTTGTCAGGCAATTTTTAATGACGGCTATCCATTCGAAGTTGCCTCTTTTATTTATATAACATATATATTATAGGTATTTGACAAAATATTCGCAAATTCTCATTTTATGTAATATATTCTTAAAATTTTATTCTATTTTATGACAAATTGTCTAAATGCTGAAATAAATGTTAGAAATTATATTAAAATTTTAAAAATATTAGGGTAAATTAGTTAAACAATAATAATTAGTAAAATAAAAACATTTAAGGATTATTGAGTTGGGATTGGTTCAATGTTGATTTGATTTTATTAGAAATTTTTAATTGGTTTACTTCTATACTAGCACTTGCATCTATAAGAGGTTCAAGGAATATGCCGATAGGAAATTAAATATAAAATTTAAATGTATCTTGATAATCCATTAAACATGTTTACTATAACAAAAAAGAGGCATAGATCCCAAAGCTCCTACTTTATTACTGGATGGATTATTTTTGGAACAAGGAAAAATAGAATTAAATAGCTTGCAATTACAAAAAAAAGAAATTAATTTCCTCAATGACATTGAATATAAAGAGTAGCAAAAGTTAGATGAAGAGGCATGCCAGTTAAATCCATGTTGGGTAAATATTGCTAATACAACTACCGGTAAACAAAACATTGACTGTGCCATTGCAAGGGGCATCTCCTCATCATACCTATTACACGAGGATTTTTATTCATTAGTGCAATAGGATATTAGATTTCGACAAAACTAAAATAGCATACATTTCTTCAGTAGGAGCAAATTAAAAAATAAAAATGTACAATTGAGGGGAAGTTGGAGCTAGTGGAGAGAAACACGGACATTAACTTCTTAAGTGAATGCTAATACAAAAGTGCTCAACAAAAGGCATCCAGGTACAGATATGTTAAGGCATTTAGCATACATAGAAAAATGGAATAAAAGTGTACCAATGAATTGAAAAGTTCAAAAATTTCTTGACCCATTGGTCTAATGGTTCTATAAAGGCCAGCAGTGGTATGTTCCTTGAATAGTTTCCACCTAGGAGAATAGTTGGATAACACTTAGTTCAAGAAAAATGACAAACTCACCAAACCAGATGTTTTTATGAAATATCATTTAAATAATACTTCAACGCCTAAACTTGAATATCCACAAAGCTGAACCCAAATTAAGAATGATAAGAGTTTTAGCAATTAGATTACCCTATAGTCTCAAGTCATTGCTTATGCCATGACAAACCCAAAGGAAAAATAGGTCATGCCCACCAATACCATGGCTTTAAACACAATGCACTCAGAAAAGTTATGACACTATTTGTCCACATGGTATATCCCATTTACCTCCAAAGTCTGCAAAATATGAAAATTTCAACTACAAGAGTTATTTTGATTTGATTAAGTAATTAAAGATACATGAAAAAAATCATTCTCATTTATCAAAACTGATAATGTTTGCATAGCGAAAATTGATTATACTTTAACTAATATAAAGTGTGTTGTGATGCCTAGCTTGTCCTTACAGATGTAATGATGAAGTGAAAAATTGGTAATGGAGCTCACAATAGTCATTCATTTGGAACTCATTACATAATGATAAATTTCTTGCAATCCCAGTAATTTCTGAGGGGGGGAAACATGAGTTTCCATAGTCAATTTACCTCTTGTAGATCTATTGCAGGATTGCCATCAGGGATTTGTTGAAGTATAATACTCTGATTTAAATTCCATAGCTATTATTTAGGGATCTTGTTTAGGTTGTAAACAATTCATATACAAGTGTAAGAGTGTCTTAGTTGTATTTGGTAGATTAATGAGTTCAAATAGGGCAGTCTCTTAATATAAAAGATGGAGTCTTTAGTAAGAATCTAATGCCGACTTTATGTATATAGTTAAAATAGGGAAATTTGTTTATGTAAAAGATGGAGTCTTTAGTAAGAATCTATTGTTGACTTTGTATATACACAAATCTATGTATAAATAAAGAAAGTGTGAAGTTTTTGTGTGCATGTCTCTTTTCTTTATATTGTTACATTTCTCATAATTTTAACATCATTCAATAAGATGGTAATATGTGAGCCCACCTTATGACTTCATTGATATGCTTACAAGTATGACAAACTATTGGTTGAACTTAGATTGATTTTGGTTTTAATGTTGACAACTACCATAGTTGTTGTGATTACTTGTTACTCAGGTGTTGTAATGTCTTATATGGGTGAATCTAGATTCAAGAGAGAGGGGACACGATTAGTTAGCTATTTGAATAATTAAATGGAGAAAAATATATCATGGAGGTGGATTATATATCCAATCTTCCTTTTCTAAGAGTAAGGAATGTTTAGAGGTGCCTATGAGCTAAATAGGTTCAATTGTAATTGTCACCACCATATATAATGAAAATGCCACTTCTCACTATATCTTCCCACCCACCCAACAATAGTGGAGCCCAACCCATCCTTGGTGGGTGGCAATAGTGGAGCCCAACCCAACTATATCCGGGTGGGAGGGAATCATAGGGTCTTGGTAGTTCTTGGGATGGGCAGGAGAAGTAGTGGAGGTATATGTCATTGAAGGTGTCAAGGAGTTCTAGTTGGGCACTCCAGAGATGCGGGGTCATCTTCAAATTATTTAAAATGCACTTGTCAAAACCCACAAGAAGAAAAAGTCTACCAACCACACTTCAAAGGAATGACTTCATTTGAATTTATATAGCTTTCTCCAATAATAATAAACAAATAATTAAATAACTAATTTTAGAAAAGCTTGAATTCAACATAATAAGGCTATCAAGGGAAAAAAAACTTCTAAGAGTGTCATATAGAACATATAATTAAATTAAGCACAGTTTCAAGATTTTCAAAAACCTACTGCTTGATAAAAAATAAAGTTCATAAAATATTGACTAAAAGTTGTAGGATTCATGTATTTCTTCATCTTCCTTATATAATCATAAAAATATAAAGCTATGAAAAGTATTCTTACAGTAGTAAGAAGCATCTATTTTGTATCCCA
Organism: Sequoia sempervirens; assembly: GCA_007258455.2. Classification (NCBI taxonomy): domain Eukaryota; kingdom Viridiplantae; phylum Streptophyta; class Pinopsida; order Cupressales; family Cupressaceae; genus Sequoia; species Sequoia sempervirens. The sequence continues at coordinate 29,778 of VDFB02112660.1, forward strand.
ATGGTAATCAATAAAACCCATTCAGCTTGGATCTATTTGTTGGCAGATGAAACATAGGTTTGTCTGGTAAATCATCAAAATCCTTGATCTACCCTATCATCATTTTTCAACCCTGTAGCCAATTCATACAACATATCTTTCAAAACTTCCTTCAATGGCTGCATAAATGAAAAAAAAAATGGTTATGAAAAAATAGAGAAAAATGGGGACTTGGAAAATCACAACTAAAAAATTGCAAACTCAAATCCTATCAATAAATAAGTAGTTCCAAATGGCATTTTAAAAACAAGCAATAAAAACCAAACAAAATGCAAAATCATAAGACAACAAAAACAACTGTAAAAGAAAAAAACTGGTATGATAAATATAGGGGTTGATAGAGGTTGCATAAAACTGCCCACACTAAAAAAGCTCATCACTTTTCTCTAGAGGAAGATATTATCTGCATCAAATAATTATCCTCTCATACTCCATGAGACTCTAGGCATGTCAAATGATTTACCTTGAGTTTCTTCACAATTATGTCATGCTGCCAATGATGCCAATGAAAAAAATGGGCAAATTTTGGAGGAAAAATATTATGAAATCCAACAACATAAATTTTTAAAAGATGAAACGAACCAAAGCCAATCTATCTACAATGGTTGCTTCAATCTATTTAGAATTAGCAAAAATTAGAGCTAAAAACATCAAGGTTTTAGAGGTAGAATTTTCGCGCACTTGAGACAATGAATGGTGGCCAACAGTAATCAAATCTAATGATATTGCATTTTTTTAAAAAGATAACAATCTGATCTATCAGCAGTAAAAAGTATGGCTGATTTTTGAGTGCCTTGAAGTGGGGCATGTACACATCGTATTAGTCCAAAATAAACATTTTTTGCTTCCAAGATAATCAAATCATTCACGTATAATCCCATCATAAAATTGGATAGAATATCATGTGGAATTAATTGATTCACTATATGGATATAACATACCTACTACACAGACAAGCCATCCAGGTTTTTCTCGATATTAACTCTGCTATCATAGTTCACTCTTTTGAGGGCCATATAACTCAACGTCCAAGCTGCTCAATGGAGGAAAGCTCTATGCCAAGTTTAATAGAAGGGAATTAGAATTATAATCAATATTCAATCCTGATTCAAATTAGATTAAAAGAAGTCGGTGGAGCAAGCTTGAATTTGAATAGCAACACAAGCATTAATGCAAAAAATCTTGTAGAAGGGAAATCAAATTTGAAGACATCAATGCATTGAAATATATAGCACTTTTTTTGAGCAAGAGTATACATGAAAATCAATATGCAATTTTTTTTGCAACCTGCTACAAGGAAAATATTGGTTGTGAATTAAAGTTTTTTTGCAAGTGTGTTAGAAAGCAGTGGTCAATCCTTGAAATTGGCGACAATGATTACTGAATTCTGGCATTACTGTTGAACTCCTATTGTGGTGGATTATTGTACATATCTAGCATAACATATATATATGGATAAACAAATTTTTTGGTCACCTGAAGATGGTTCAATGATAGGATAAACTTGTTTCTAGGCATGAAATAGGTTTGTCAGTGGATTATGGACTAGCAAGTCCACTTAAAAAAAGCCTATCGACTAATTAGAAAAATAATATTTGACTATAGATTTGAGATTTTGCATATATATGCATTGTAACTTTGGATATGAACTTTATTTAATTTCACATCTATAACTTGTTTGCCATGATTTCTATAAGCTACAAAAAAAATGATTGTGTGGATAGGGAAGTTGGCTAGGCAATAATTGTTCTCCTTTGGTCAAACTCTTAGGATATTGATTTAACAACTTTTTACAGTGATTGAAGTGTTGAATGCATGAGACAACTAAGAGGGGGGGTGAATCAACTATACATTAAAACATCAAAACCGTCATTAACATTCAGATCTGCATTAGTTCTTAAACCCTTAACAACCATTAAACCCTTATCATACATTAGCAAAATGTAAACATGAGAAACAGTAATGCAAACACATCCAAATACATGAGAACACAATATTTATGTGGAAAATCCAAGAAGGGAAAAACCACGGTGATGATTAACTCACAATATAAAGTAATTGCAACACCCAATACAATAGGCTCATTTCCCAAAAGAAGAGAAGGGCTCATTGCCAGATTATAGAAAAGAGGAAAGAAGAATGTTATAATGGGAAATCCATCTCCAAGCAATAAAAAGATCCACCACAATATCACTAATACATTCACAACCTCTCTAAAGATTGTAGACACCTTCTACTCACTACTTCCAGTAGTCTAACACATTAAAGCTCACACTATATTTCACACTTTCACACTTCACAACTCTGCACTTTACATCACACACTTCACTACTTTGATTCTTCATCAACTTAGCACTTATTTATACCATCCTCAACCTTGAAAACAATTGACAAGGTTGGCTATGCACCTTAACTATGCAAATTCAAATTAGGTCGGCACTAAGCATTTCCACGGTGGAAAGGAATGAAAGAGGACCACACCACACCTTAAATCAAACCTAAAACCATACATATATGCCACACCACACTTCCACAAACATTGAAGCATATCCACAATTAGTGTAAACACCAAGGTTGGTTGAACCTGTGTAAACACCATTAAATATTAAGTACACACTTCCTTTGATCCAAAGACAACTCACAGACCACACAAAACACTTCAACACCATCTAGAATGTTCCATCAACACCTTGAAATCCAACAAATCCTTCATAAACATCATACACCAGAAGAACATGTTCATCTTGCACACCCAATTAACCTTCAACACCTGAATCCAACCTAGCAGAGCACCAAAACACAAATAACTCATATTGAAACTAGATACTAGTAATACAAGTACACTTCTAGATATGCAAGACCAAAAACCAAACTATAGAGAAATGCGAAGCAAAACCATTTCTCCCAGACACCACTACAATACATTGTTCACACAGTGGTGAACATAACTTTCTTTGCACACTGATCCAGAACTTGAAACTATAGATATAACACCTCTGAATACCTCTAAGCAACATATCCAAACTACATAAGCATATCTTCAACAACAAAAAATGCAGATCAAAACAATGAAAACCACTCTATACATTGAACACTCTTCACCACACTGTTTCCTCTTTTATTCAAATTTTCTCAAAAGCACTTGGAAACCAAGCACCACAAACACATTTTAATAATCTTCAACACTTCCTCATCACCACCAAACCACTATAGCAACTCAACCACACACAAGAGGTTGAAAATATACCAACAGAAGCTTATCAAAGCAATACTAGAGGCTGACACCAATAGTACTACTAATGACAACATAATGCAACAAATCAAAGCATCATTACAAACTTCCAACAAACTCTTCCCTATTGAAATCAATGTAACAACAAAGATTTGTTGGCACCAATGACAAGAGAAACTTCCAACAATCTCCCCCTTTTTCAATGATGGCAACACATGATGTGAAAAACCACCAACAACAAAAACAACAAATCTGATTACCAAAACACATACTGCACATTAGTGCATACTTCTCCCTTACACTTTCTCTTTCGCTCCCTTATTTCATAAGGTTTTTCATTTAACTCTCTCTCCCTTTGACATCAATGGAAAAGGGAAACATCCCCTTTGACATCAAACATGCATACTTTCTCTCTCCCAAAGGCAACACCTATAAGGGACAACAACTACTCTGTAACTACCTTTCCTTTTACTGCACTTTATTTTCTTCACACCTTTTCTAAACACTCCCCCTTAGGAGTCCACACCATAATGCACCAACCAACAACTACTACTCATACCATACAATGATAACACTTAATCCCTCTAACTACAACAACCAACAATGCCACTACCTACTCCCCCTGAGAGGTAGCCATCAACATCAGTTCAAAAAAAGGAATGAATCTTGAAATCCAATTGACTGATGCATATCCATATGCATCTAATTGAAAGGAGGGGAAACAACCCCCAACTTCTCTCAGAGATACTCAATTTTTTCCTCGGGAAGAGCCTTAATTAAGATATCTACAATTTGATCTTTTGCAGGCACATACTCCAGCTTCACCTCATTCTCTACAACCTTCTCCCTCAAAAAGTGATACTGGATTGAGATATGTTTAGTTCTTGAATGCATTACTAGATTCTTTGAAATATTGATAGCACTTGTGTTATAACAAAATATAGAAATAAGTTCATCATATATCACTCTGATATCCTTCAAAAATTGCTTCATCTACAACACCTGTGTGCAACATGATGCTGCAACAATGTATTTTGCCTATGTAGTAGATAATGACACTAAATCTTGCTTCTTGCTTAGCCAAGACACCGACCTGTTTCTAAGAAAGAATGTAGCGCTACTTCTACTTTTTCTATTATGCACACAACCTACCCAATCTGCATTTGTATAAGAACTTAGAGAGAAATCAGTAACCTTTGGATACCACAAGCCATGTTCTGGAGTGCCCTTCAAGTACCTGAATATTCTCTTCACTACTGCAACATGTGACTCTTTGGGATCTTCTTGAAATCTAGCCACAAGACAAACCGCATTCATGATATCCGGTCTAGTAGTAGTTAGATATAGCAGTCCTCCAATCATTGATTTGTGCTTGCTATGATCAACCTTAAGAGATTCATCATTCTTACTCAACTTGCAACCAATAACCATATGAGTACATACTGATTTAGAGTCTTCCATTCTAAACTTCTTCAGTATCTCCTTGACATACTTTGATTGTGAAATGAATATCCCTTTCTTTATCTGAATGATTTGTAGTTCAAGGAAGAAATCCATCTACGGGTGATCCCACAATAGTGGTTTACAATTTTGGCCAAACTAGACACTCGAATTATATTTTAACCAAATCTTCACATCTTCTAAAATCTAGCGCTTAAACCATGAAGAATTTGAAGATGATGCAAACTAGAGTCCACATTTATCCAGAGATTATAAAATATCTTTTTTCAAAATCTCAAACCGATTTCTCCACTTTTTCCATCTCCCACGAAAATTGTTTTTTCAAAAAACATCATTTTTAAAGTGACGACACCGATAACGGCTAACTTTATTTCCCATGGCGGATAAAATTATAATTCTTTCTCGACCGGGATCTTCGTAATTCATATGGTGCTTCCACTTGGTTAGATGTTTTTTTATTGAATATTTGTCTTTAACTAGTTCAAAGTCAAACCAATCATAATTCAGCAGTGACTCTATAACGAGCAACTTTTTTTGTATATATCGAAATTCAATTTTTTTTCTGAAGGAATTGGACTTCCAATATCTGTGCACTCGTATATTTTTCAATTTCGATAATCAGCTATTTTTCATACAGTAATAAAGACCTTCATTTTCTTTATTGAAACCTATGTTTACTGGAAACCAAAATATCAAATACATAATAAACAAAACATATTAAAATTATATTCATTGGATAGTCTATTCCCGAGTACTCACCGATTCCAAATGGGTTTCAGAATATTCCATTTTCATCCTCAAACCGCCTGCCACAAAATTCAAGTTTTTTCTATCTCATGATGAGGGGAAATAAAGGGGATTGAATAACCCCTAGGTTCGGGAGAGCTAACCACTAGGGGTCATTAACCACTAGGGGTTCTATTTAACTAAAATTATCTAAACCCCTTCTATAAGGGCTTTGATGGCTTTCGGTGAGGTATTAAGATGGTCTGATCAATTTCTAATTGGTCTTGTCGAACTAACAGTTCATAACCCCTAAATCTAATTTTTTTGGCGCATTCATTTTTTGTAGCTCACTTAATTGTAAACACCATTAGGCTTCACCTACCCAAACATAGAAATATCAAACCTTTGCATCTCTTTTGCAAATCTCTTGCACATTGCTTCATTACCTCCAAATATTATGCCATCAACATACACAACCAAAATTAGGATTTGAACCTTTTCAACTTTAAAGTAAAGATCACTATCTACAGTACCTTTATTGAATCCTCGTTGCAACTATACCAAGCTCTAGGAGCTTGCTTGAGTCCATATTGTTGTGCATGTTTTGGACACACACCCCGCCATGGGCAGGGACTCCCTTTTTTTTGCTATCGACAGGCTGCTTTTCTCCTGTCTTGTTTTGTGTGCCCATTTTCCGAGCCCAAATTGGTCATGTGCCTTCAAACGATCAAATTCCCCTTACCAAATTCACCTACTTGGGGTATTCAAATCCGGGGAGAAATAAAGTCCCCCGTCCCTTTTCTGCCCTTTGTCTTATTCCTGCTGACTTGGTCCTTGATAGCTTGATTCGCTTTTTTCACATTTTTGACTTTGGGGAAAATTTTTTGGTGGATTTGGGATGTGTTTGTGGTGTCTAAGAGAACTGCCAAGGTTTTGTCAACGTTCCGTTAAGTTTCGGTGGTTTCAGAACTTTCCCTCCGGAACTCCCTCCCTCTTTGGTTGTTTTGAAACATTCGTGGACCCCCGACAATCCGCTTTCCACATTTTTGACTTTGGGGACAACTTTCTGGTGGATTTGGGATGTGTTTGTAGTGCCTAAGTGAACTTCCAATGTTTCATCAATGTTTCGTTAAGTTTCGGTGGTTTCAAAACTTTCCCTTTGGAACTCCCTCCCTTTTTGGTTGTTTTGAAACATTTGTGGACCCCCGATGGTTTTCTTTCCACATTATTGACTTTGGGGGAAACTTTCTGGTGGATTTGGGATGTGTCTGTGGTGCCTAAGAGAACTGCCAAGGTTTCGTTAACGTTTCGTTAAGTTTCGGTGGTTTCAGAACTTTCCCTCTGGAACTCCCTACCTCTTTGGCTGTTTTGAAACATCTGTGGACCCCTGATGACTCATTTTCTACATTTTTGACTCTAGGGACAACTTTCTGGTGGATTTGGGATGTGTTTGTGGTGCCTAAGAGAACTGCCAAGGTTTCTTCAACGTTCTATTAAGTTTCGGTGGTTTCAGAACTTTCCCTCCGGAACTCCCTCCCTCTTTGGCTATTTTGAAACATCCGTGTACCTTTGATGGTCCGCTTTCCACATTTTTGACTTTGGGGAAAACTTTCTGGTGGATTTGGGATGTGTTTGTGGTGTCTAAGAGAACTGCCAAGGTTTTGTCAATGTTTCGTTAAGTTTCGGTGGTTTCAAAACTTTCCCTCTGGAACTCCCTCCCTCTTTGGTTGTTTTGAAACATCTGTGGACCCCCGACGGTTCGCTTTCCACATTTTTGACTTTGGGGGAAACTTTATGGTGGATTTGGGATGTTTTTGTGATGCCTAAGTGAACTGCCAAGGTTTCGTTAATGTTTCCTTAAGTTTCAGTGGTTTTAGAACTTCATCCCTCTTTGGCTATTTTGAAACATCCATGGAGCCTTGACGACCCAGCCCCTCCATGGCCATTTCCAGGACTCCGCCCCTCTGTAGTTGTTTTGAACATATGTGGAGCCTCGATGACCTAACCTCCGAGACCCGACCCCTCCATGGCCGTTTCTGATACTCCGTCCCTCTGTGGCCGTTTTGGAACATTCGTGGAGCCTCAACGACCCGACCTCCGGGACCCGGCCCCTTTGCGGCCATTTCTGGGACTTTGTTCCTCTGTGGTCATTTTGAACATTCGTGGAGCCCCAGCAACTCGACCTCCAGGACCTAGCCCCTCCGTGGCCATTTCTGGGACTCTGTCCCTCCGTGGTCATTTTGAACATCCGTGGAGCCCCAACAACCCGACCTTCGAAACCCAACCCCTCTGTGGCCATTTCCGGGACTTCACCCCTCCGTCGTTGTCCGAGACTTTCCTTCTAGGCCATCGTGTGCTCATTGCCTTTTCAAAAGGGCGGTGACCCTCTGGCTTTCCCCTTCCAAACTTCTGGTTTTTTTCAAATGAGTTCAATCTTAAGGAAGTTTTTCTGGGCACTCTTCCTTCCCCTTTTGCCATGCGCTATGATTGAAAAATCTTAGTTTTGCTAAGTTTTGTGAGGTCCACGAACTTCCTTTCCAATTTGATGTCCCTCATTCGTTGCCTGCTCCCTTGGGCTCGCATTAATTTTTATGGTCCAAATGAGCTCCAAATATGAATATTATGATCTTTTGATGATGCATGGATGTATCTAACAAGGATTTTGCAAGATTTGACTAACGTTTTCCTTGATTTGTGTATGAAAACACTTACAACACTTCATGTATGCAGGATTCAAGGAGCCTACTGTGGGTCTATTGAGGAGACCTATTGAGAAAGCTAAACAAGGAGTTTGCATAGTTCCTGTCACCATTCATTTCATGTTCACCTCTCCCCCTAGCACCCACCAATAGGGTCGGCATTAGAAGAAGGTCTATGCTAAGGAAGTCAAGGACAAAAATGCAAGGGGGTGGCCTTGAAGAAAGAATAAGGGAGTTGTTTGCTCAAATCAAGGGCAACCAATTGATTGATTCCAATCGTCAACGGGCTCGTTTGATCCAAGGAAGAACACTACAAACACATCAAGTAAGAAGACAACTTTCAGGAAGTTTCAGCTACAATAAAAAGGGCAATCAACTAAATGATGAAATTGTACAGTGATTGGCACTAGATGACAAAAAAGGGAAAAGACAAAGATCTATTTTAAAATTGCTAGATAATGGGGAGTAGGTGAAACCCTAATGTAAATAAAATTTAGGCCATTCGATGTAATTCAATCCTAGCCATTCATTTGGGCTTTGGAAAACTATAAATAGGGGCTTGCCCCTCATCTGTAAGGGTTGGAGAGCTATTGTAAAAAGCATTTGCAGCAATAGAAGACAACATTGCATGATTTTATGGATGTTCTCTTTGATTTTGCTCAAAAAATGCCCAGAAAAAAAAGTACCCTATCCATTATTACACCCACATCCATAACAAAGCACTTAATAATCTACTTTCTTAAAAAACCTCTATTAATTAAGTGCAACTCTTTAGAGTAATTCTCAGGTTGTCCACTAGATGCCACTTACTCTAGGCCTCGTTAAATTGTGGAGGACACTATCGACATCCTCTTGGTCTTCTTGCATATTCCCAGGAGGACACTATCGGCATCCTCTCACGAGAGACACTGCTGTCATCATCAAGTCGAGGTCACTGTCTTGGCACCTGGCACCCTCCTTGAGGGCACTGTTGGCATCCTCAAGTATTTAGCAAATTCTCTTGAGGGCATTGTTGGCATCCTCGTTGAGGTCTACTGTCTTGGAATCCTCATTAATTAGCCTCGTCGATTATTGGAGGCCACTGTCAACATCCTCAAACCTTTTATCAGCGGGGGATCTTGAGGCCACTGTCGGCATCCTCTCACGAGGTCACAACTGTCAGGATTAAATCAGTCAGGCTTCAGTAATGAAAAGTACATATCCAAAGGTCCAGCTGTTCCAACAACAACAAGTCATGGTCCTGCTGTTCCAACAAGTCATGGTGATCCTAGGTTGGTCGCCGTCTCAGGAATTAAATGACTATACTTGTATGTGATCCACTCATGCAGCAGCAATGCTGAGATATTTATCAACAATGAGCACGTAAGGCAACAGGTGAAAAAATTAGTACATCACACCTTTAAAAAGGTCTTCAACACCCCTATGACTTGACCTTTTACAAAAGGGATTTAGCACCCCTATGACTTGACTGGAATTGGCTATCTATAAAAATCGGTATTCGTACGACATACGACCGGGATCGGCAGGGATCGAATTAGAAATATGGCTAAGGGGGGGTAGCTTTTTATTGCTAAGGGAGGGTACGACCGGGATCAACTTGTATGGCTAAGGGAGGGTAGATTTTTATTGCTAAGGGAGGGTAGCTTTTTTTGGCTAAGGGAGGGTACCTTTTTCCGAATGGGATAATATTGATAGGGGACCTTTTTCGCATGGGGACCTTTTGTCGCCATCACCCAAGGTAAGGAAAGGACACCCCACCATCTCCTACCATCAAATCTTGATAGGGGACCTTTTTCGCCCTCACCCAAGGTAAGGAAAGGACACCCCACCACTCAATCAAGGTAAGGACACCTCACCTCACCATTGAACCGAAATCAATTTGTTTGAATGCCCCTAAAAAAAAGTACCCTATCCATTATTACACCCACATCCATAACAAAGAACACCACACCATAAAATCCCCAACCACACACCACCCTACCCACCATAATACATAAATAAACCCCCACCCACAAAAATGAAATACAACCCCAAAAAATGGGCACAAAAAAAAAATCTAGTCCGAGTTTTGACCAATAAAAAAAAGTAAGCATCCCCACCCACCATAAGAAAATCCACCGACTACCCCTATAAAAAATTGAAAACCCCACCAAATAATACCCCATCCTGTGGGGTAGGGTTGGGGCTTAGGGTAGGACCAATCATGCAGGGTGGGGAGGCTGTTTGGTAAGGTTGGTTGGGGGATTTTGTTGGAAGGTGGGAGGAGATGGTGGGGTTATTTTATTGTAGGAGATGGTGGGGTTTCCTTACCTTGGGTGAGGGAGGCAGTGAGGGGAGGAACCAACCTTACCAACCAACCTAACTACCTCCCCACCCACCCAAACCCAAGGGGTGGGAGGGGAGGGGAGGATTGGTCCTAACCTAACTACCTTCACTGCTAACTACCTTCACTACTGGGGTTGCCCTATAAAGAGATAAGCAACTAATGTTTACCTCCCCTCCCAACCAACCTTCCCAAATAGCCTCCCCACCCTGCATGATTGGTCCTACCCTAAGCCCCAACCCTACCCCACAGGATGGGGTATTATTTGGTGGGGGTTTCATTTTTTATAGGGGTAGTGGGTGGATTTTCTTATGGTGGGTGGGGATGCTTACTTTTTTTTTTTTATTGGTCAAAACTTGGACTAGATTTTTTTTTGTGCCCATTTTTTGGGGTTGTATTTCATTTTTGCGAGCAAGGGTTTATTTATGTATTATGGTGGGTAGGGTGGTATGTGGTTGGGGATTTTATGGTGTGGTGTGCTTTGTTGTGGATGTGGGTGTAATAATGGATAGGGTACTTTTTTTTAGGGGCATTTTAGTCTAATCATAAAATTCCCTATATAGAGGTTTTTTCGAAAGTAGATTATTACTCGTTAATTGAGTGGAGGCCACTGTAGGCATCATACATCCAGTGTCAGTGAGCTATCTTGAGTAAAATTTAGGCATCATCATGGAGGGGATTTTTTATTTTTTTGCCATAATATGCATCAGATTTTGGATTGTTTTTACCTCTGACAAGGGTGTTATTTTAATCAACTATTGCCATCATAAACAAACCCCCATCCCCTCCTACCATCTGACAAAAAACACTGAATCCAGGGGTTTACCCGTTGGGTGAAGGAGGGGTGGTGGGTGGCGGGTTATTGGGCTATTTATATATGGAAAATACAGAGGGGAACTACACTAAGGTACCCACCTCCCTATGTGAAATAAACTATGGATACAGGCCATCGGTAGGGATGGTTGTTTGGTTGGGTGAGGGTTGACCAATCCTCCCTTTGGTGGGTGGGTAGGCGGCTATGGTTGGTAGTCGGTGATGGTTGGTAGTGAAGGTAGTTAGGTTGGTATGACCACTGCTCCCTTGGGTTGGTCATCCGATCGATGGTAGGGTTGGGTTGGTTTGGTCACCTCCACCATCTCCTGCCATCAAATCACCACCCCATCTACAGCCATCTCCTGCAACCCCATCTCCAGCCATCTCATGCTAAACAATCACACCCCACTGTCTCCTGCTAAACAATCACACCCCACCATCTCCCACATTTTATCCCACCTGACTTCCCTTTTGAACAATGCCAAATTTCTAATCTGATCCCTGCTGATCCCGGTCGTATGTCGTACGAATACCGCTTTTTATAGATAACCAATTCCAGTCAAGTCATAGGGGTGTTGAAGCCCTTTTTAAAGGTGTGACATACTAATTTTTGCACCCATAGCCTTACGCGCTCATTGTTGATAAATATCTCAATATTGCTGCTGCATGAGTGGATCACATACAAGTATAGTCATTTAATTCCTGAGACGGTGACCAACTCAAGATCACCATGACTTGTTGGAACAACATGACCATGACTTGTTGTTGGAACAGCTGGACCTTTGGGTATGTACTTTTCATTACTGAAGCCTGACTGATTTAATCCTGATAGTTGTGACCTTGTGAGAGGATGCCAATAGTGGCCTCAAGATCCCCCACTGATAAAAGGTTTGAGGATGCCCACAATGGCCTCCACTAATTAACGAGGCTAATTAATGAGGATGCCAAGACAGTAGACCTCAACGAGGATGTCGACAATGCCCTTAAGAGAACTTGCTAAAGACTTGAGGATGCCAACAGTGCCCTCAAGGAGGGTGCTAGGTGCCAAGACAATGACCTCGACTTGATGATGACAGTAGTGTCTCTCGTGAGAGGATGCCGACAGTGTCCTCCTGGGAATATGCAAGAAGACCAAGAGGATGCCGACAATGTCCTCCATAAATTAACGAGGCCTAGAGTAAGTGGCGTCCGGTGGACAGCCTGAGAATTACTCTAAAGAGTCACACATAATTAATAGAGGTTTTTTCGAAAGTAGATTATTAATCGTTAATTGAGTGGAGGCCATTGTAGGCATCATACATCCAATGTCAGTGAGCTATCTTGAGTAAAATTTAGGAATCATCATGGAGGGGTTTTTTTAATTTTTTTGCCATAATATGCGTCAGATTTTGGGTTGTTTTTACCTCTGACAAGGGTGTTATTTTAATCAACTATTTCCATCATAAACAAACCCCCATCCCATCCTACCATCTGACAAAAAACACTGAATCCAGGGGTTTACCCGTTGGGTGAAGGAGGGGTGGTGGGTGGCGGGTTATTGGGCTATTTATGTATGGAAAATACAGAGGGGAACCACACTAAGGTACCCCCCTCCCTATGTGAAATAAACTATGGATACAGGCCACTGGTAGGGATGGTTGTTTGGTTGGGTGAGGGTCTGACCAATCCTCCCTTCGGTGGGTGGGTAGGCGGCTATGGTCGGTAGTTAGTGATGGTTGGTAGTGAAGGTAGTTAGGTTGGTCTGACCACTACTCCCTTGGATTGGTTTGGTCACCCCCACCATCTCCTGCCATCAAATCACCACCCCATCTACGGCCATCTCCTGCTAAACAATCACACCCCACCATCTCCCACCTTTTATCCCACCTGACTTCCCTTCTGAATCCCTTTGGTAAAAGGTCAAGTCATAGGGGTGTTGAAGCCCTTTTTAAAGGTGTGATGTACTAATTTTCACACCCGTTGCCTTATGTGCTCATTATTGATAAATATCTTAGTATTGTTGCTGCATGAGTGGATCGCATACAAGTATTGTCATTTAATTCCTGAGACGGCGACCAACCCAAGATCACCATGACTTGTTGGAACAATAGGACCATGACTTGTTGTTGTTGGAATAGTTGGACCTTTGGGTATGTACTTTTCATTACTAAATCCTGACTGATTTAATCCTGACAGTTGTGACCTCGTGAGAGGATGCCGACAGTGGCATCCACTAATTGACAAGGCTAATTAACGAGGATGCCAAGACAGTAGACCTCAACGAGGATGCCGACAGTGCCCTCAAGAGAACTTGCTAAAGACTTGAGGATGCCAACAGTGCCCTCAAGGAGGGTTCCAGGTGTCAAGACAGTGACCTCGACTTTATGATGACAACAGTGTCTCTCGTGAGAGGATGCCGACAGTGTCCTCCACAAATTAATGAGGCCTAGAGTAAGTGGTGTCCGGTGGACAGCCTGAGAATTACTCTAAAGAGTCGCACTTAATTAATAGAGGTTTTTTTGAAAGCAGATTATTACTCATTAATTGAGTGGAGGCCACTGTAGGCATCATACATCCAATGTCAGCGAGCTATCTTGAGTAAAATTTAGGCATCATCATGGAGGGGATTTTTTAATTTTTTTGCCATAATATGCATAAGATTTTGGGCTGTTTTTACCTCTGACAAGGGTGTTATTTTAATCAACTATTTCCATCATAAACAAACCCCCATCCCCTCCTACCATCCGATAAAAAACACTGAATCTAGGGGTTTACTCGTTGGGTGAAGGAGGGGTGGTGGGTGGCAGGTTATTGCAGCCCTAATAGAAGTAAGGTTGGGGTGAGTTAGGATTCATAGTTCTCCCAATCCTAATTTCTACCTGGCACTGAAAGCAAAGATAGAAGGGTGTTAAACCTTTAAGTAAGAAAGAAAGACACACTCTTTGTTTGTTGGATAGGTGACGAAGAAGCTGTAGGGTTAGGAACCCCCCCACCAGCCCTGCTTTGACTCAAAGCATAATTAGATGGTGGGGCGATGAATCCACAAATGACATCAGAGCCGGCGGGAACAATTTGATGCTTTGACTCAAAGCATAATTAGATGGGGGGGCTGATGACATCGATTTAACCGTTTTGTCATTCAATCCTATATTAAGGTGGGGCCGAGGCCCAATACCACCCCTTCTGAAGGGGGGTATTGGATAGGCCGAGGTCATTCCTCCCTCTTCTGATTCCTCCTTACCTTGCCAACCTGACTTCTACCTTTCCCTGTAAGGGAGATAGAGAATGGCTGGTTGGGTGAAGTGAGGATTCATCCTATTCTCCGTCCGCTCGGTCTCTTCCGGTTTTGACCATAACTTTCAAGAATGTCTCTTCCCTAATAATCCCAATCCTAACTTATTCTCCCTTTCCCTTACAGGGAGATAGAGAATGGGTTTAGTTAGGATTTGTCCTTATTATCCGACCCGAATTTCAGTTTCCCGAATGAAGGGTCCGGACGGAACATTCAAATTTTTTGAAGAGCCTTTCCCTCGGTGGGATTGACTTGTACGCTTTGGGGTTGGGGGAAAAAAGAAGACCAGGGGGGATGACTCACTTGGCATGACATCGATTTGACCATTTCGCCCGAAATCCTTTTAACGTAGATTCTATACGTAACATGGTTGTTCTCACTTAACCCATGTTACGTGTAGAATCATTAGGTCTACCATTGTCAGCATATGAATGATAAATATATATGACCAATGATTCTTCCTTCTGATCGATTTACAGGAGAACAACTCAGTTGAGTTGGGGCCAACCGAGATGACACTAACCCAAACATGACTGGTGTTCGGTCCCCCAGCCCTCCCCGCTGGGGGGCAAGCAAATGTTCTGCCCTAAGGCACAATGTGGTTGCCGGTTGTGCCTAAGGCAGCCCGGATGTTGGCGCGGGTGTTCTCTATAGTCGGTCTTGAATGGTAATACCATTTGAGGGCACGTAGGTGGCACAAGCTTACGAACATCAATTATAAATCTTACCGACACTATCTTGAGAACAAGTACTTCCTTTGGCCCTCGGTGACTAGCTCTGCTTTTGCAGGATCCCGGTCTTGCAAGAATAACCTAGGGACGGAGGGCCATCAGGAGTACCACGGGCAAATGGGTCAGTGAGAGAGTGCCCAGTTTGTTTGGAAGCATTGGTCGGCTTGGGTGAGTGTCATCTCACCACAGGTGAAAGTATTTCAATAATGCAAGAAAGCTCGCTTATGGGTAGAAACTCTATTCCCAAAACACTTTCCCCATCATCACCCCAACTATTATTATTGGGTATTTTATGGTGTGGTGTGCTTTGTTATGGATGTGGGTGTACTATGGATCCCTCCCTAGAGGGGTACCCTGGGCCTTATGGCCAATCATAAAGAATGGTCGATGGTGGGGAGGGGACCAAGAAGCCGTAGGGGAAGGAACCCCCCCACTAGCTAGGGGTTCCTTACCCAAAGGCCCCTTACAACCATACAACCAACCATCCTGCCTTCCCTTAACAACCATCTTTCCTTGGTTGGCTGGCCCCGTGAGAGAGGGACCCTCCCAAGAGGGGCCCAAGCGGAAGGGGTGCCCTTCCCTCCATCCAACCAGCCAGCTATCCCTCCATCCCTATGTTTGGTAGGTTCACACCCCCCCAACTATTGAAGTGCAAGGATCCCCCCTCTTTGGGGGGAGCCCTATGCTGAGGAGGGGGGGTGGGTGCTCATTCCATTTACGACTTTGCCTCCCCCCTGCTTAGGGCGGTTGGCCCCTGGAGTCCCAAAATGCAAGGGGCACAGTCGTAAAGCAAATAAGCGTAGTCTGGTCCGCCCCATTACGAGAGGGACCCTCCCAAGAGGGGCCCGAAGCATAATGGATGGATCGCATAGTTCTGGCTCCTGAACATTCTAAATTTTGAAAGAGACTTTCCCTTGGGGAGATTTCCTTATACGCTTTGGGGGTGGAGGCCAAAATCAGACCGAGGGGGGCTGAATGACATGACATTGAACTTTTTGCCCCTTTTCCAAGAAATTGATGCCACTTTTCAAATCAATTACAAATGTTCCCATCTTAATTAGGGCATGTTATGTATAGATTCGTGATACCCATTGGGTTTAACTATAGCATCACAAATGAAACTTCCACCTGCAGGAGACTATTAGTGTGAGAATCCACTCGACTAAAAGTGGGACTCCGCTTTGCCGTCGGCTCTTCTCTACTACCGCATTAGATAGGTAATACAAATCTAGGGCATGAAGAAGATGTACTTTTGGCATATCGTCAGGAAACTAGACCTGGTACGTGTAGCGTAGTTCTCCTGGCTTGAGTTGTTGGGAACCACAACTACTGGTGGCTACTACTGGGGCTAGCATACTTCTGACGGCCTACCGTCTAGAAACTACTTGTGTATGGTAGGTCAGGGACTAGTCAAATATTGCTCGGTGGTGCAAAGCTCGTGTAAGTTAGGTGGCCAGAAGGCATACGAGCGTCTCATATCTCCCTACTGGCCTATCTTGGTGGCACTGCCGATAATAGGCAGGTGAATGAGCCGTAGGGTAAGTGTCCAGTCTGATAGCAAGCATTGGGGCACTAGGAGGTGTCGTATCACTATTAGGAGGAGGGAAAACTCGCAAGGGGCCAATCCTCAGTGATTAGAAGTATTTCCCATAGGAGGGGATGTCAGTTACTCGAGTAATCACATTAGATCCTTCTCGCTCTGAAAGTTGAGACTGTAGGATCTGAAAGGAATAGTCAGATCCATAGCTCCCCCATTGATGGAGTAGGGGGAGCATGTCTACAGCAAAATCCACTATCCCATCTAGTGGGCAGAGCCACTCCACCTGCACCTTAGGTGGGTAGGCATCTACAAGCAGCTACATCCATTTGCTCTATGCGAGAGCACTTTTTGGTAACTAAAAACTTCCAGAACTATGGTGGCTTACGCAGGCCTTATAGCGATGAGTGGGAGGTCTTCCTCTGTTATGCCCCCCCCCCAAATCTATCTTTTTCCATGTGGTGGGGGGTCACCCACCAGGTCACTTCATTCAATGCTTGCTTCCGAACTGGGCACTCACTCACTGACCCATTGGCCCGGGCTTGGACTCGGCAACCCTAGCCCGACATGACCGGGGTTGATTGCTGGAAGACCAGTTCACTCCAGATGGCGTTGACGAGATTTATAACTGGCGTTCATATGCTTTCGCCGCCTATGTGCCCTCAAATGGGATTACATTCTAAATCGACCAAAGAAGAGAACACCCACACCAAAATCTGGGCTACATTAGATAGAACCGACGACCACATTGTGCCTTAGGGCCAATATAGACTCGCTCCTTGAGATCTTTGCTTGCCCCCCAGCGGGGAAGCTGGGGGACCTAACAACATTCATGTTTGGGTTGGTGTCGTCTCAACCGGCCCCCACTCGACCGAGTTGTTCTCCCTCAGTCGGTCAAAAAGATGAATCGATGATATCTTTAGTCAGGCCGACAATGGTTATCATGGATTAGATATGTAACATGGTTACGAAGAAAGGGCCGAGGGGGGATGGATTATTTCTTCATTGGGTTAGGGTCAAATCAATGTCATTTGTCCCCCCTATCATTTTTTGACATTGACCAAAGCAGACAATTCAATCCCACCAACCTAAAGGCTCATGACAAATTGTTAGGAATTGAGTGAATTATCGAGCATCAATTTAGGCGGGTTTTCGAAATTGGGGTCAGGATGGAAAGTTAAAATCACCCATGTGACATCAAGATGGGTTGAATTTAGTTAAGATGGGTTGAATTCAGGTAGCCCCCACCCCCACCATTTCTTTATCCTGTCGGCCAATGACAAGATGTGTCGTCCGGACCCCTCATTAGGGAAACCGATAGTTAGGAATCTTGTTTCCCAACCGACCATTCCCTGTAAGGGAAAGGGAGAAGAAGTTAGGATTGGGATTAGTAGGGCCCACTGACCATTCTTTCTTGTCCAACCCCACTGACCATTCTTTCTTCTTGCTGGGTAGACGAATCCTAACTCAACCCATTAGTCGCCCCCCCAAGTCTAATGACGCTTTGAGTCAAAGCGGGAAATTGTTACCTTGATTTCTCCATTACTCCGATGTCATGAAGTTAGTTGTGGCCCCCCTCGGTCTCATTCCAATTTGAGTCAAAGCGTCAAATTGTTCCCTTTATTTCTTGCCCGAGAAAGCAGAGAATAAAATAAGTAGGACGAATCCTAACTTCACCCAACCAACCATTCTCTATCTCCCTTACAGGGAAAGGTAGAAGGAAGGTTGGGATTCTTAGGGAAGGAAGACTAATCGGAGAATGACCTCAGCCTATCCAATACCCCCTATCAGGTGGTATTGGGCCTTAGCCCCACCTAACTTCTATCTTTGCTTTTAGTGGAAGGTAGAAGTTAGGTTGGGGAAGGGTTGGGGGAAGTAGGATACATTCTTTCTTTACTTGACGGTTAGACGAGATGATATAAATTGGATGATGAGTTGGGTGCTTGGTCAAAGGGATACCTCCGCCCCTATCAGGGCTTTGGGCCATGATTCCAACATAGACTCACCCCAACCTTCCTTCTATCTTTGCTTTTAGTGGAAGCTAGAAGTTGGGATGGGGGAAGGGAAGGAGGAATAAGAAGAAACGAAGAGTCTTTATTTCTTACTAAAGGAAGGAACAGACTTGGTAACCTGATTAAAAAAGGCTAAACACCCAAGCTTCCTTCTATCTTTGCTTTCAGTGGAAGGTAGAATAACGGTTGGGATTCATAGGGGCAGGAACACAAAAACAAAGATTCTTTCTTTCTGGCTGGACAAGGTGTAGGGGGAAACAGGAAGTAAGGAGATACTTTGAGATGATAGTTATGAAACAAGCCCCCTGGGGTTAGGGTTCTAACAACTGCAACCCCAACTATGTTACGTATGAATTTCACTTTTTGTCACCCCACCAAACAAGATATTCTTTCTCTAGGGAATAAACTCTTTATTGACTAGTTGGGTGCTTGGTCCAAGGGGTACCTCTGCCCCTATTGGGGCTCTGGGCCATTCTTCCAACATAGATGACACCCTTCTATCTTTGCTTTTAGGGGAAGTTAGAAGTTGGGATGGGGGAATACTCTTAGGGAAGAAAACAAAGAGTCTTTATTTCTTACTTAAAGGCAGGTAGGAAGGAAGGAAGAGTCTTTATTCTCAATCTAGATCAGCAAGGTAGCCTCCCTCTTAGGGAGTTTAGGTTCGAATCCTGAGTGATCTCTTTAGCTATAAGGCAAATGCGACTCCCAAGATACGGTAACCCCCACCTTGGGATAGTTCTACAGTGGCCTCCTTTCTCGGCTATCGTTTGTCAGCAAGGTCCACATGACTCACTCTACACTTGAGGAAGTTAAGCGGACCCAACGTGAGAGACATTAATTGAGTTAAGATGGTTAGAAATAGCTAGCATTGGGAAATCTCTAGATGCCCCAATAGAGCTCGTTCAAACCATCTTCTCTCTCATGTGGGGGCATCGACAACTCACTTTAAGGGGTAATGAAGATCAGCGGGA
Organism: Sequoia sempervirens; assembly: GCA_007258455.2. Taxonomy (NCBI): domain Eukaryota; kingdom Viridiplantae; phylum Streptophyta; class Pinopsida; order Cupressales; family Cupressaceae; genus Sequoia; species Sequoia sempervirens. The sequence goes on from VDFB02112660.1 coordinate 49,593, forward strand.
AGAGGCAAAGGGAGGGTGGGGCCCCATTGTTTATTGCCCTAGGAGAAGGGTGTGCCAGGAGGCACACCACTATGTTAATGTAGGATGGCTACTTCACCGCCCATAAGAGTCTAGAATGGAGTTAGCATCGCTAACTATAGTTGAGTCAATAGAGTTAGGTGGATGGAGTAAGTAATAGTTCAGGCTGGGTGGAGTTCAGGTTGGAATGTAGTTGAGTTAGATGGGTTGAGGAAAGTAGTTTAGGTGGAGTGGAGTTGGGGGATGGCCTTAACTGCTAAGTAGTGTCCAGGGGGAATGGATTGAAGATTGTTATCCTCAAGATTGAAGCCTCAGGAAGAAGAAGTCGGGTGGGTCATAGATGAAAGGTGGAGGATAGCCTTCAAGCAGTAGATGAGGTGAAGGAGCGATCCCTATATCTACTCCCGAAACAATATCACTTGAACTATCGGACCACTACTTTCTTGCAGAGGGCCGGGGCCTCTGATGGTGGGGGGTGGTAGAGAATGAATGTCCTCGGCCTTCTCTATAGCCCCTAAGAAAATGGGGTATTGGGCCGAGGGGGGATTCGCCACCACCCTATGATTTCTTCTTCCGACTCATAACTCTATCGACTTGATACAGAAGGGAGCTGGATTGTACCTATTGTTCGAACAGTTCGTGATTCAACATCTTGCATGCATGGTTCTACCTTCTATGTTAGTTTTAGTATTAGTTTCTTGAATGGTTTTCATGATGGTGTTGCTGTTATAGTATTTGATAAGCTTCTAGCCCATACTTTTAGCACTTGTTGATTACAAGCTGTTGTGAAAAGTTAGCCTGGGCTTCTTTCTGTCATTGTTGCAACCTAGTTCAATTGCATGTTCATGATGTGTATGTGTAATTTGAAAATCAATAGACCTTAGAAGATTGGACTGGTTTTGTGTAGCCGTAGGTTTCTCTTGGTCAAACAAAACTTAGTTTAGGAAGCTTGTCTACTTTAGCAACCACCATTAATACTGTTCATTCATAGCTTAGGATTAGAACAACTTTCTTAACCCTTTTCCTTTTGCTATTTCTTTTAGTCCTTGGTTAGAGTAGGATCCAAAGCATCACCATGAAGCTAAATCAGATGAACTTGATGAGTTTCAGCTTGCTGTTTTGAGTGGACAACCACTATTCATTCACTTCCAACATTTTGAAACTGCATTTGCAAACCCAACTTCCCATGCTTTGTAACTCATCCGTAAGTTTGCATTGTGATTCCAACAAATCACATAAATCAACTGAGATATTCCAAGCACTGTCAAGACCTAACATTAGAGACCTTGGGATAGTGTTTTGCAATTTGATTGTGGAAGATTGTCTTTCAAGAGAGGTAGTGCACTTATGCACTGCCTATGTTGAGAAGTGCATAAAAAACACATCAACAGAACTGGCGCTAGAAGGAGGGAATGACATGTTGAGGCTACAAAGCTGAAAGTTGGAAATCGAAGAGAGCACTTTCAAGAAGAAATTTGAGATAAGGAGATCTATTTTAATGCTAAAAGATTAGAAAATTCTGATGGCAAGTAGAAGCTGAGTCAAAATGGAGCAGCATGCACAAATTGACATCACTTAGCTGCATGCAGATTTGAACAAGAGACTGAAGAAGCCAATTTTGTAATTCACATTGGTGGATAGATGTCAGTTCCATTGCACTTGCAGGCGTAACGAGTTGGGGTGTTTGACTTTCTTGAGCAGAATTGAAAAGGTCTTGCAAGGAGAAATCCCCTTATGGGAAATCTATCTACGTTTAGCCCTTACAGACCTAGAGGAAGAATTGACAATCATGGCAACCAAGGCATTCAAGGATCTGATCTAGGAACATTTGAGCAGCAAGGATGGACAAGGATTGGAGGAAATATTGATGTCTAGTTGGTGCATATTTCATAATGCACCCCACTCTGAATTCACTTGCTCGTCATACACAAAAATCATCGCTCAAAACAAGGGTTGTTCGGACAAGTTGAAGTAGCCAACTCCCAATGAGGAGAAGTTATCCAATGAGGCAGAAGAGCTGTCAACATCCAGAGGACAACACATTGAAGATGAACCAAGAAATTTGACATGAGCTAGTGTTGGGACAATGAACATTGAAGGTAAAAATGAAAAGGAAGAAGCTGGTTTCAATAGGACAGTAGAATGTTGTGATGAAAATTTAGTTGGAAGGGAGTTGGAAAGCCTTTCCTCTATCAGTAAAAAGCAGTCCTCTAATCTAGAAGAGGAGTCATTGGAAGTTGATGAATCAACAAAGTCCACAACAATGCATGTTGGGACAACCAATGAAGATGCTGAAGAACGGGAAGAAGAAAAGGTTGACAACCTTGGAGCAACAAAAAATGATGATAAGAGTATAAGTGAAATCAGATTGGAAGCCTTCTCCTTCGTCAATGACAACAATCAAGAATCTGAAAATGAAAGTTCGGAGGAGTGGGAACAACCACTCGACATGGCTGTCTACCATCAAGCTTCTTCTTCAAGTGATGATGAGGACCCAATAACATAAAGATATGGTCAGCTCGTCTCTAGATTAGCAAAGGATTGGTTTGAACTAAGATGTCAAGTGGACTTGGAGGTGTTGTTGCTACCAAATTCGTGTAGACTTCATGATTCATTGCACTCAGAGTTCACATGCAGACTATGCAAAGAGGCTATCAAACAAGTTAGAGGACAAGTGGAGCAGCCAAGCACCCAACCTCCTCCACTTGTTGTTTGGATCGAAGTAGAAGACCAAGAGCCAGAGCCAAGTGACAACTCAGTTGAAGGTGGTCCTCAAAAGGATGTTGGGACAACAATAGAAGAAGGACAACAATATAGTCTCAGACTTCTGAGTGATGAATTAGATCAAACAGGAATGATGTCCACCAGTCATCAAGAATTTCCTTTCGAAGAGCATTTGCACACCATGAACAATAGGCTTTATGTCGAGCCCTTGGAGGGAAATTGTGCAGTAGACTTTGGTCCCCTTGATGAGGTTCCATCAATTGATGACTTCTTTCCATTGGGAGCTACACTACAGAGGTATGCTCATGTCGAGGAAGAGCACATCCCAGAAGACGGTAGCGATGAATACATACTCCTTGAGCCCCCGAATAGTGATGCAATAGAGTTTCCAGATTGGGAGAGGAGCTCCTTCTCCATTTACAGTGATAGTGAGAAAAAATAAATGAGTGAACGTCATGATGAGATGCATGAACAACAAAGAGAAGAAGACAAAGGAGGAGGTGCTAAGATAGCTGCTAGTAGAGATGAAGCACCGACCAACTACAAGATGCAACTTGGAGTCCTTCTGCCATGATCGTTGTTGATCCTCCTTCATATTCAGATGGCTACAATAGGATAGATTCATGCATGTAATTGTCCCATGACGTTGAACACCACATAAATAAGGACAACCCTTGGGGAAGGAGACAAGACAACATGCTGCCCCTTGGGGACAACAACCAAGTGGATCCCAAGTTTGCAGATGATCAATGTGGAGAAGTATTTCTTTTTGAAGAACTGCCAACTGAGGCTGTAGGTCCCATTGGTAGATTGGAAGAGTTTTTTGCTGCCCCATCTTCCCATCCTTATGCAAGCTTAATGTCTGAAGTGCTGCACCCTCCACCACGCCCGCTCGAGGCTACCGATGCAATGATCAATGATGTTGTGCTTGCTCTCGACTGTCCAATGCTGCCACCTCCATGTGACGACATCCAAGTTCTATCCTTCCTTGCCCCTATTATTTCTCATAACTACACTTATTATTTTGATTATGGGAACGAGGGAAAATGAACATGTTTATGGATTAACCATGGGTTCAACGAGCCTCCTCAATTGCTAATTTTTCATGATGAGATGATTGAACTTGAGTGCTGCAATGTTGAACTTCCTTTTTCTGAATATAAAGATAAATTTGCATGGTTAAGAATGATAACGATTGCCCGTTTGCTTGTGCATGCATTACGAAATCCAGTGAACGTTAATGTCAACTCGCCCTGCCTAAACATAGTGCTGTTATCTACTAAAATTTGCACCCTTATCAAGTTGCAGAACTTGATATTTCAGAGAAACATGGGAACTTTTCCAGGTTGTGGGTCACCTAAAAAATGGAAAAGAACCTCCGAAGAAGGCCGACTTCCTTTGGTATCACCTAAACTATTGATCTTTGTAAGGAAAAGGGAGAAGGAGTGCATGAAAATGAAAATGAAATCCTATGGTGATACCCCAAATTGACAAGAGCAATGAGACACTCAAGTTACACTTGAATACCGATGATGGATATGGGACTGCACAAAAAGTTTCTATAGATTATGCATAATTATTTCACAATAGGTTTGACATGCACACACTTTTAAGAAGGAAAATCAATTTTTCACAAATTAAAAGTTCATGTGCAATTTAGTAAAACACAATTTGTAACCTACATAATGCTACTTTTGCAAAGAAAGGCATGCTAACATGAGACAAAGCTATAAGGAAATAGAAAGATTTCACGAAGTAGCTTGATCAATCACCTGAAAAATGCACAATATTTTGCAAGAACCATAAGGAAAATTGAACAATCAATGGTAACCAAGGTAAATTATATATATCATGCTCCAAATGAGTTACAAAAGTTTGCTAATCTGAGAGAGGATTGCAAAATTCACAACTTTAGAAAAGCATAAGAAGAACTCGCTTTCAAAATGAGGCAAAATTGCCATATATACAACAAAAACTCAAAAGTGTTGGCCTTTGCCCTAAGGTTTACAAAAATGAGTCAGTTCCTAAACACGTCAGCCCTCAGATCTTTTGGAATAAAGTTAATAGCATTCAATGTGCATCCCTCGTGTCCATGTCAGTGAAGGATCGCCCTCAGGAGTAGCCCTTAGATCTTTTGAAACCATCACATTAACTTCTGGCCTTTGTGTTTGACCTTGAGACTTCTTTGAAGAGCTACTTTGAACGTTCTGAAGTATGGTCATTAATGTCGATCCACTCTTGCTAGCTGACATCCCAGCTATCCTTGCGGTCTCTTCCTTTATGCTCTCCTCTTGTTCTAGACCCTTCCGCAAGTTGACCCTCTTCGAGAAGCAGCATCAAGCATCCTCTGAATTGAATTCACATGCCTTGATCATCCATCGAACCAAAGTAGATGCATTTCACTTATGCTCCATTGATCTTCCTCACAAGAATAGTCAATTAGTCCAACTGTCACTGGTTCGCCTTTAGCTTCCTCTGATTGGTTGAACAGACACCACACAAGCTCCTCGGGTGGTCAAAAGTTCTTCAAACAAAATCGCATGTTGGTGAGACACTAACTGTGTCTCCCCGATGCAATTATACTTCTCAACAGCAATCAACATAGCTTAGAACTATCAGAAAGAGGTCATACCGAGCTACAAAAGTTATATCGACATCCAAAATTAGTTGCCTAGACTATCACTATCGGCCAAACATCATAGCGAGTCCTTAAGAGTCATACCGATATCCAAAACCATCGGCAAGACTAATGCATTCGGCAAGAGGTCATACCGAAAGCACCTGATAGTAGATATATTTCCATTTAGACCATCGAAAAGAGTCTCGGCAATGCTCAACACGAACACACCCATCGACAAGACAAACAGGTTAGATAAAGGTCTCAGTGAGCCTCCATTAGTCACACCGAAGAGTTAAAACTATCGGCGAGACATCATGAGTCAACAAGACATCATAGCGAACAAAAACCCCTTGGCCAAGAGTCTTACCGATATCCATGTACCCTTTTGGAAAAACCACAACGAGTCGGGGAGAGATCATGCGATCACGAATCATTTGGCCAGACCATTTCCTTCGGCAAGACCTTACACTGAGCCACTATTCTTTCAGCGAGACTCCCCTCAGTCGGCAGGAGGTCATAGCGAGCGAGACTTCCTTTCTCCGAGCTCAAACCACTTCAGCAAGAGTCCATCCTATCGGCGAGACATCATACCGATGGAACCTCCTTTCGGCAAGACCATTAGCGGTCGACAAGACATCTCCTCGAGTGAAAAACATTACCCTGAAGCCACAAACCTTTGGCAAGACCATCGATCATCGGCAAGACATTACGCCGAAACCACAAACTTTCCCTGAGTGCAACTTCTTTCGGCGAGACTTCACTTGGTCGGAGAGACATCTCCCCGAAGCAAATATTTTCACCGAGACTTCCACCATTCGGCCAGACTTCTCCCTGACAGAGAGATATATAAAAACTCATGGTGACAGAAATATCTGGGCACCCGAGGGATTTCAAATGAATATAGCACAACAACCAGTTGGAAAGACATTCAGTTGGTCTCAACGACTTTCTTCTCTGAGGAGTTTTGTGCCAAATCTGATTGAGGCATGCTTTCCAATAGACTTCCTTGTGAAATTGCATCAGATGAAGACCTTCCCAATGAAAACCAAACACCTGCACACTGGGCTCAACCCTTATGGGAGTCACATTTAATCCACGTGTCGAATTTAAAACACAATTTTCCCCTGATTGAGCTTGCAGGTGAAAATCGAGTAACAAGTGCTTTGTAAATATCTTTGTACATAGCCCGTTTTGAGTAGTATAGGTTTCCTATAAATACTCTGCTTTCCTGTTTTCCATAGGTTAGTTGGTGTGATGTGGGTTGTTTTCTTTTTGTTTTCTTTCACTTTGTTGTTGCTTTGCTTGGGGTCCCTCTGTTTTTAGCTGGGAAAATTTGTGTGCACAACAACCATACTTATCGCCTGGGGTTGTTCTACGTATTTCTTTGTCAAACTTTAATCAAGTCTTCAAAGTGGATGGTGAAGGTCTTTTGTTAGTGTCAAGTGATCTGGGTGTTTGATTCAAAGAGGATAAGTTGTTGGTTTAATCGGACTCTGGCTTATTATGAAATCTTACAGTACTTACACATCATAAGAATCTGACAGTGACTGTAGGGCCTTTTGTGAAGTCTAGTTAAGTGAAAAATCTAAAATTCTACTCCAACACCACTATGATTCTCAACCCTAGGCATGAGCTTCAATGCTTGATGGTTAACAACCTCGTCGGGGCTATGGATGCCTGACTGACAGGGAGGCAATGTCCTAGATGCTTTTGGAGTTAGAATAAACTACGTAGTTTAACTTGATGGAGCTTGGGTCCCTATAGCAACCGAAGGATGGGAATTAATGCAACTGCACACACTTGGATTTTCAGCATACTGAAGGTTGGGTTGGTTAGTGGTTTTGATCCTTTGGTTGAGCGTCTGGTTTGTTTTCCATAGCGTGAAGGTTGGAACCAAAGATTCTAGGTTCGTGATTCCAATTTTTTATTGAAATGATCTAGAGCATTTCCATAGCGAGTCACCATTTGTTGTGCATGCTTTGCACACACGCCTCGCCATGGGCAGGGACCCCCTTTTTTCATTCTCGACAGGCTACTTTGCTCTTGTCTTGTTTTGTGTGCCCCATTTTCCAAGCCCAAATTGGTCATGTGCCTTCAAACGATCAAATTCCCATTACCAAATTCACCTACTTGGGGTATTCAAATCCGGGGAGAAATAAAGTCCCCCATCCTTTTTCTGCCCTTTGTCTTGTTCCTGTTGACTTGGTCCTTGATCGCTTGATTCACTTTTTTCCACATTTTTGACTTTGGGGAGAACTTTCTAGTGGATTTGGGATGTGTTTGTGGTGCTTAAGATAACTACCAAGGTTTCGTCAACGTTCTATTAAGTTTTGGTGGTTTCAAAATTCCCTCTGAAACTCCCTCCCTCTTTAGCTGTTTTGAAACATCCGTGGACCCCCGACGGTCCACTTTCCACATTTTTGACTTTGGGGACAACTTTCTGGTGGATTTGGTATGTGTTTGTAGTGCCTAAGTGAACTACCAAGGTTTTGTTAATGTTCTGTTAAGTTTCGGTGGTTTCAAAACTTTCCCTCTGGAACTCCCTCCCTCTTTGGTTGTTTTGAAACATTCGTGGACCCCCGATGGTCCGCTTTCCACATTTTTGACTATGGGGGAAACTTTTTGGTGGATTTGGGATGTGTTTGTGGTGCCTAAGAGAACTGCCAAGGTTTCATTAACGTTTCGTTAAGTTTCAGTGGTTTCAAAACTTTCCCTCTGAAACTCCCTCCCTCTTTGGCTATTTTGAAACATCTGTGGACCCCCAATGACCCGCTTTCTACATTTTTTACTCTAGGGACAATTTTCTGGTGGATTTGGGATGTGTTTGTGGTGCCTAAGAGAACTGTCAAAGTTTTGTCAACGTTCTATTAAGTTTCAGTGGTTTCAAAAATTTCCCTCTGGAACTCCCTCCCTCTTTGGTTGTTTTGAAACATTCGTGGACCCCCGATGGTCCACTTTCCACTTTTTTGACTTTGGGGAAAACTTTCTGGTGGATTTGAGATGTGTTTTTGGTGCCTAAGAGAATTGCTAAGGTTTCGTCAACACTCCATTAAGTTTCGGTGGTTTTAGAACTTCCCCTCCGAAACTCCCTCCCTCTTTGGCTGTTTTGAAACATCCGTGGACCCCTGACAGCCCGCTTTCCACAATTTTGACTTTGGGGGAAACTTTCTGGTGGATTTGGGATGTTTTTGTGGTGCCTAAGTGAACTACCAAGGTTTCATGAATGTTTCGTTAAGTTTTGGTGGTTTCAGAACTCCATTCCTCTTTGGCTATTTTGAAACATCTGTGGAGCCCCGACGACTCGGTGTCCAGGACTCGGTCCCTCCATGGCCATTTCTGGGACTTCGCCCCTCCTTAGCTATTTTGAACATCTGTGGAGCCTCGATGACCCGGCCTCTGGGACCTGACCCCTCCATGGCCATTTTCGAGACTTCATCCCTCCGTGGTTATTTTGGAACATCCATGGAGCCCCGACAACCCGACCTCTAGGACCCGACCCTTCCTTGGCCATTTCGAACATTCGTGGAGCCCCGATGACCTGACCCCTTTGTGGTTGTTTCTGAGACTTCGTCCCTCCATGGAGCCTTGGCGACTCGGCCTCCAGAACTCGGCCCCTCCATGGCCGTTTCCGGGACTCCACCCCTTCGTTGTCGTCTGGGAATTTCCTTCTGAGCCATCGTGTGCTCATTGCCTTTTCAAAAGGGTGGTGACCCTCCGGCTTTCCCCTTCCAAACTTCCAGTTTTTTTCAAATGATTCAATCTTAAGGAAGTTTTTCTGGGCACTCTTCCTTCCCCTTTTTCCATGTGCTATGATTGAAAAATCTTAGTTTTGCTAAGTTTTGTGAGGTCAAGGAATTTCCCTTCCGATTTGTTGTCCCTCATTTACTGCCCGCCCCCTTGGGCCCGCATTAATGTTTATGGTCCAAATGAGCTCCAAATATGAATATTATGATCTTTTGATGATGCATGGATGGATCTAACAAGGATTTTGCAAGATTTGACTAACGTTTTCCTTGATTTGTGTATGAAAGCACTTATGACACTTCATGTATGCAGGATTCAAGGAGCCTACCGCGGGTCTATCGAGGAGACCTATCGAGAAAGCTGAACAAGGAGTTCACATAGCTCCTGTCACCATTCATTTCATGTTCACCTTTGCCCCTAGCACCCACCAACAGGGTTGGTGTTAGAAGGTTTGTGCCAAGGAAGTCAAGGACAAAAAAGCAAGGGGGTGGTCTTGAAGAAAGCATAAGGGAGTTGTCCGCCCGAATAAGAGGCAACCAATCCATTGATGCTAATCATGAACGGGATTGTTCTATCCAAGGAAGAACACTGCAAAAACATCAAGTAAGAAGACAACTTTCAGACAGTTTCAGCTACAGTAAAAGGGCAATCAACTAAATGTCAAAATTGCTACAGTGATTGGCACTAGATGAAAAAATAGGGAAAAGACAAAGATGTATTTTAAAATTGCTAGATAATGGGGAGTAGGTGAAACCCTAATGTAAATCAAATTTGGGCCATTCGATGTAATTCAATCCTAGCCATTCATTTGGGCTTTGGAAAACTATAAATAGGTGCTTTCCCCTCATTTGTAAGGGTTGGAGAGCTATTGTAAAAAATATTTGCAACAATAGAAGACAACATTGCATGATTTTATGGATGTTCTCTTTGATTTTTCTCATCTTGCATGCATGGTTCTAACTTCTATGTTAGTTTTAGTGTTAATTTTTTGAATGGCTTTCATGATGGTGTTGTTATTATAGTATTTGATGAGCTTCCAACCCATACTTTTAGCACTTGTTGATGACAAGTTGCTGTGCAAAGTTATCCTAGACTTCTTTCTATTATTGTTGCAACCTAGTTCAATTGCATGTTCATGATGTGTATGTGTAATTTGAAAATCAGCAGACCTTAGAAGATTGCACTGGTTTTGTGTAGCTATAGGTTTCTCTTGGTCAAGCAAAACTCAGTTTAGGAAGCCTGTCTACATTAGGGGAAATTTACATAAAAAATGGGCCTCCTAAGGAACTCTAAAAAAGCAAATATTATCTCATATAATACAAATTATTTAAATATAAAAAATATAAATTACTTAACTACATGAGTTAAGTGGGGACACATGTTTCTATTATAATTCCTTAAAAAACTGAAGTCCATGATTTTTTAAAAGTGGTAACATATATTTCTATTATAATCTATTAAAAAACCCAAGTTCACTTTCTTCATTATTTACTTTTTATTTAAGAACTCTTAAACTCAAGTTTGGTAATTTATAATTCTATTATAATTTATTAAAAAAGTTGAGTTCACTTTCTTTTCTTAATTATTTGTTTTTTTAAATTATTTAAAAAGTGGCAAAGTAAAAGATAATGAAAATTAGCAAAGAAGAAAATAATCTTTTAAATGGTCTTTCAGTCAAAAAAAATTTGAAAATATATTTAAAAGTTTAAAATATATTTAAAAAACTAAATATTTAAAAGTTTAAAATATATTTAAATATATATATATATATTTAAAAGTTTAAAATATATTAATATATATATATATATATTTAAAAGTTTAAAATATATTTAAAAATATATATAATTAAAAGTTTAAAATATATTAAAAAAATATAGATATTTAAAAGTTTAAAATAAATATTTAAATATATATATATATTTTTAAAAGTTTAAGATATATTTAAAATAAAATAAAATAATAAGGGGGCCCACTAAATGTGAGCGCTCCCCCTTAAAAGGAGGAGTGCATCACATAAAGTGAGCGTACCCTTATAAAAGGCCACCAAAAAATTTAAAATAATAAAATTTTGATATTAGAATATTTGAAATTATTAAAAATAATTAAAGATAATAAAATTTTGATATTGGAATATTTAGATGTTAAACATTTAAATTTTAGAATATTTAGATGCTAAACATTTAAATATTATAATATTTGAAATTATTAAAAATAATTAAAGAATTTTTTTAATTTTTGCATCACTTCATAAATGATTTTTATGTTTTTTAATGTTTTTTTTAATGTTTTAAATATTTTTTTCTTAAAGAATAAAAACATATAGAACTTAAGAATATAAATATAAAAAACAAAAAGAATATTTTATATTTAGAAAGATTAATGAGATAGAATAGGATATGTAGAGTTAAATTAACCATCATGAGTTAATTCATAAGATTTTAGAAAGTTTTATTTTATAAAATAAATAATTTTATTTTTATTTTGGATGATGTCACCATACAGGTTGATGTCATCTTTTAGTTGATTTTTGATAACTTAAAAAACTAATGATGTCATCCTTATGAGGCCCATTTTTTATGTAAATTTTTCCTAATGACTTTAGCAGCCACCATTGTTACTGTTCATTCATAGTTTAGGATTAAAACAACTTTATTAACCCTTCTCCTTTTGCTATTTCTTTTAGTCCTTGGTTAGAGTAGGATCCCAAGCATCACCATGAAGCTAAATCAGATGAACTTGATGAGTTTCAGCTTGCTGTTTTTAGTGGACAACCACTATTCATTCACTTCCAATAGTTTGAAACTGCATTTGCAAACCCAACTTCCCATGCTTTGTAACTCATCTGTAAGTCCGCTTTGTGATTCCAACAAATCACATAAATCAACTAAGATATTCCAAGTACCGTGACGACCTGACATTAGAGACCTTGGGATAGTGTTATGCAATTTGATTGTGGAAGATTGTCTTTCAAGAGAGGTAGTGCACCTATGCACTGCCTGTGTTGAGAAGTGCATACAAAACACATCAACACATATCATGCCTTCTTCAATATGCAAACCGTATTGGGATTATTTGATAATTGAAAGCCTTCTGGTTGTTTAATTTAAACCTCTTATTCCAACTCACCATTCAAGAATGCAGACTTCACATTCATCTGATAAAATTTGAAATCTTTGTGTGCTACAAAAGCCAAAAACATCCTAATAGCTTCCACCCTTGCCACTAAAGAAAATGTCTCCTCAAGGTCAATTCTTCCACCTATGAGTAACATTTACACACACGCCTTTCCTTATTCTTAACAACTTCTCCACTCTCATTCATCTTATTCCAGAACGCCCACTTAGTTTTTATCACATTTTTGGTTGCTAGTCTTGGGATAAGTTCTCAAGTCCGATTATTCTCAATTTACATCAATTCTTCCTCCATAGACTTGAACCAATATTCATCTTTGCATGCTTCAATCATAATTTTAGGTTCAAATTTAGAAAGTAAACATAAGTTTACTTGTTCTTCTTGCCAACACACCTCTACTCTCATCACCAATGATCTAATCTTCTAAGTGATTCTTCTATGCATACTTAGGGGCCTTAGGGATCTTTTCAGGAGCTTCTTCCTCTTCAACTTGCACTTCTTTTTCATTACCTTCATCTTTCTCTTCTTCTCTGCATGAGGACTCGTCCGATTCATATCCATCTATCATCACTAAAATTTTATGTAAGTCTTCATCCACTTTGACACTTGCACTTTCAACAATATTTTTTAGCCTCTTGTAGCACTAGTAAGCCTTGCTTCTTTTATAATATCCAAGGAAGATTCCTTCATCAGATCTTGCATCACATTTTCCTAAGCTTTCTTCATCTCTTTTGATATATAATTTACTTCCAAACACTCTAAAATATTTCACAATAGGGGTTCTTCCATACTACAACTCATAGGGAGTCTTTGAACTATTTGTCCTTGCTTGTGCTATGTTAAATATGTAGAATGTAGTATGAATTGCTTCTCTCCAATAGACATCCGGTAGATTTTCTTCCTTCATCATAGTTCTTGCTGCTTCCTGAATAGTCCTATTATTCCTTTCAATGACTCCATTTTGTTGAGGAGTCCCAGGGGCTGACAAATGCCTCTTTATTCCTTGATCTTCACAAAAATTGTTAAACTCATTAGAGGTGAACTCTCCACCTTTGTTAGATCTCAAAAAACTGATCTTCATATGCATTTCATTTTCAACCATAGCTTTGAATGCCTTAAACTTATCTAGAGCTTCTAATTTTTCTTTGAGAAAAGTAACCCAAGTCATTCTAGAATAATCATCAATTAATAGCATGAAATACCTATCACCTTGAAAAATTCTTATGCTTGTAGGTCCACAAAGATCTGTATGCACCAAATCCAAAGGATTGGTAATAGATTGTTCTTTGACTTTGAAACTCTTTATGGCTTGCTTCCCAATCTAACATTCCTTGTAGACAACATTAATAGGCTTTGTAATATTTGGTAGATCTCTTACAATTTGATTTGAATTGATCCTCACTAGGCTATCAAAATTGATGTGACACATTCTTCTATGTCATAGCCAACTTTCATTAATTTGAATCATAAAGCATTGACCATTTGCACCCCTAAGTTGATAAACATTTCCATCTGTTCTTCTTCCTGTTGTAACCACAATTCTAGAGCCTTTTTTGATCTCACAACCATTATCCTGAAACACAAGATTATATCCTTTGCTACACTTTTTCCTACACTCAAAAGGTTATGTCGCAAACCTTTAACATAAAGAACATCATCTGTATTATGCTTTCCATCAAAACTGATTGAACCTTTTCCACATATCTTAGTAGATGTATCATCACCAAACTTAACTAAACCACCTTCAAAATTCTCAAGCTTAAAAAACTTACTCTTATCACCTATCATGTGATTTGAGCATCCACTGCCAATGATCCAATTGTTCTTCTCTTCTCTAGCATGAATAGTAGTCACCATTGTTCCTCCAATGTTATGACCTGCTTCTAGAGCACTTTCCTTCACACATATCTTAGAGTTAACATAATTAGTTCCAATATTTAGAACCATGTACAAGCATTCATCATCTCCATCATTTGAATAATTAGATTCATCATCAAATATACTAGAACCTTCTCTAACATAGTAACTTTTCTTAATCGATTTACCTTTATTCTCCCTAGGTCTATCTCTTGAAGCTTTGATAGGACATCTTGAAGAATAGTGACCAATATTTCCATAGTTAAAGCATTTGATACGTAACTTACCTCTATATATTCCAGTTCCCTTTTTCAATTTCCTCACAAAGTTTGCTTCCAACTCATCAAATTCATCTGGATTAGATTCCTCATTCTTCTCTGCTTTGCCAAATTTAAAAGCAGTCTCTTTCTTTGAATCACTTGAACCAAACTCTCTTAATTCAAAAGAAGTTAAAGTACCAAGAAATTGATCTCTAGAATACTGATCTAAATTATGAAATTCTTCAATAGCAGAAACTTTAAGACTATAAGTTTTAGACAAAGTTCTTAGTACCTTCTTTACCAACTCATCTTCTTCAAGTTTTCCACAAAGGCCTTTGATGGAATTGACAACTTCATCCATTTTGTGCATGTAGCTTGTAATATCTTCATCCTCTGACATTTGCAGGGTTTCAAACTTGATCTTTAGGTTCTGCATCTTAGTTTGCTTGACTTTTTCATCTCCTTCATAAACACTTTCCAGCTTCTTCCAAATCTCATTAGTAGATTTGAGATTCATAACTTTCACAAGTTCAATATTAGAAAGACCACTCAAAAGAGTATACCTTGCTTTCCCATTGTTCTCATATGCCTTGATCTCATCATCAGTACTCATACCATTTGCAGGCATTGAATATCTAATTTCAACAAACTTCCAAACTCCAAACCCTAGATAAATAAGGAAACCTTCTATCCTGGTCTTTCAAAATGCATAATCAGATCCATCAAATAGAGGAGCCTCCTTGTGTGCCATCCCAAATCTACCTCAGGCGATTAATATTTCTTCCAAGGAACCTTTCTTTGATACCAATTATTGAATGTACAAGACAACTGAGGGGGGGGGTGAATCAACTTTGTATATTAAAACATAAAAACCCTCATTAACATTCAAATCTGCATTAGTCCTTAATCCCTTGACAACCATAAAATCCTTATCATGCATTAGAAAAATGTAAACATGAGAAACGACAATGTAAACACATAAAAACACATGAGAACACCATATTTACGTGGAAAACTCAAGAAGGGAAAAAACATGGTGAGGATTAGCTCACAATATAAAGTAACAACACCCAATACAATAGGCTCATTTCTAGAGGGCTCACTACCCAAAAGAAGAGAAGGGCTCATTGCAAAATTACAAAAAAGAGGAAAAAAGAATGTTACAATGAGAAATCCATCTCAAAGCAATAGAAAGATCCACCACAACATCACTAGTACATTCAAGCCTCTCTAAAGATTGTCGAAACCTTCTGCTCACTGCTTCCAGTAGTCTAACACATTAAATCTCTCACTAAATTTTTCACTTTTGCACTTCACAACTCTGCATTTCACATCATACACTTCACTACTTTGATTCTCCATCAACTTCACACTTATTTATACCATCCTCAACCTTGAAAATAGTTGACAAGGTCAACTATGCACCTTAATCATGCAAATTCAAATTAGGCCGACACTAAGCATTCCTACAGTGGAAAGGAATGAAAGTGGACCACACCACACCTTAACTTAGACCTAAAACCATACATATATACCACACCATGCTTCCACAAACACCAAAGCATATCCACAATTAGAGTAAACACCCAAGGTTGGATGAATTTGTGTAAACACCATTAAACATTAAGTACATGCTTCCTTTGATCCAAAGATGACTCACAAACCACACACAACACTTAAACACCATTTGGAATATTCCATCAACACCTTGAAATCTAACAAATCCCTCACAAATATCATACACCATAAGAACATGTTCACCCTACACACCCAATTAACCTTCAACACTTGAACCCAACCTTGTGGAGCACCAAAACACAAATAATTTTAACTAAATATTGATACTAGCAATATAAGCACACTTCCAAATCTGCAAGACTAAAAACCAAACTACAGAGAAATGTGGAGCAAAACCATTTCTCCTAGACACCATTGCAATACACTGTTCACACACTAGTGAACACAACTTCTTTGCATATTGATCTAGAACTTGAAACTCTAGGTATAACACCTTTGAATAACTCTAAGCAACATATCCAAGTCACATAAGAATATCTTCAACGTAGAAAAAATGTGGAGCAAAAACTGAACACCACTTTATACACTGAATACTCTTCACCACACTGTTTCCTCTTTTATTCAAATTTTCTTAGAAGCACTTGGAAACCAAGCACCACAAACACATTCTCATCATCTTCAACACTTCCTCGTCACCACCAAACCACTATAGCAACTCAACCACACATAAGAGGTTGAACATCTACCAACAAAAGCTTATCAAAACAACACTAAAGGTTGACATCAGTGATACTACTAATGACAACATAATACAACATACCAAAGCATCATTACAAACTTCCAACAAACTCTCCATAGACCTATTGACATCAATGACAACACAAACTTCCAACATGAAGATAATAAGTAGTCATTCTATATGTCCTAGAATGCTTATCTAGTATTGATGTCACATGACAGTACTTTGATTCTCCTTGAGGTGTGCAAGATGCATTCTTTCAATGTTTGATATATGTTAGATTCTATAAATTCAAAATGAATTAGGGTTCATCCTTAAATACAACTTCCAAGGTGGAAAATGAAATGTTTCATGCTTCAGGTCGACACATTATAACTAGATGTAACAATTAAGTTAACCCAAATTAGAATTAGAATTTTCTTTTTTACAAATTATGCAACTAACTTGGGTCAATCCCCTAAATTGTAAAGCTAAACTTAAAAAAATGGAAAAATTGAGGATTATGATTAGTCCTTATAAATGAGTGCAAACAAGAACAAGGCTTGAGATATGTGCCACTTTCAAGAGAAATTGCACTACTTATACACTTGTCATTGGATATAAAACAATTAGATTAAAGTGAGTCCACAACAAAAGGGAAAAATGTAGTTTATACAAATTTCACTAAAAAATGATTCTCTTGTGAAACATTATTCATTAAATTGTTGTTCAATGGTGATTACAAGAGTAACTTTTATCTTTATTTTATTTTAATACTTATTTATTAATATTCTCATCTAAAGATGGGGAATGATGTGGTGGGTGATGAAGAGAAGGGAAAAACTATGACATTGATCAATATAAGCAATGAGATTAAACATGTAGATTTCATCGAAAGGAATGAAATGCAAGATTTTAATAATACCTACAAAACCTAGTAATCTATGGGTCACAAGGAATAAAATAACTTTTCTTTACACATGAACAACCCCGATAGGTGTTGCCTCGATCATACCTAATTAATGGCTATTTCTTTTATGATTTTGAATATTTTATTGTGAATCTTGGTTAAAAATCTATTATTTGAACTAACCTCTCCTCTCTAAAAAGACATTCAAGAGGTCAAATTTCAAGATATTTGTGTATTTGATCTTGATATCCTTGTAAATCAAACACCTCATGATGAAGTGTTATTTTATTTCCACCAATCCCAAAGTGCAAAAGTGACATGCATTATATTTGCTTAATATTCTTTGGGCATTGTCCACCTTCTATTCTTACATCTAAGAAAATGTTGGCTAGTTTGTAGGTGAACTACTAACATTTGTCTTTTCCATTTTACTTTTGCTCACATATATATGTTTTTCTTGTGGTCACATATAGGATGAAATTCTCTAATGCAACATTCTCACTTTTTTCCAAGTAGCTTTTCCACAAGGTTTCCTTGAATTTTTTTGTCACACATATTTTGAATCCCTTATTAGTGTTTGGATATTGTTGCATGCTAATGTTTCCTTTATCCATCGAGTTGGTATTTTGTTTCCTCCACATGCTATTTCTTCTACTTAAATATTCCTCCGCTATTGTTTTGGGCCAACAAAGCATGACTCCATGCTCTCTATTATTTTTAGATAGCTCAACAACTAGATCAAATTCAATGCCTCCAATTGGAAATGCTTGCCTTGGCTAATAAAATCTCATACAAAATGAAAATTTTAATTTAGAAACTACTTACAGTGATTAAATGCTTTTGTGACTATAGTATCCAAATTTGACTCAACATTACTATGTACAAGTCAAAGATGATAGGCACATGTGTTACACATGTATGGCTTGATAATTCATAGACCATTCCTAGTCATGTGGAAAAATCAAGTGTAGTAGAGAGGTGTGTAGAGGACTATCTTCTTTGTGTGGGAAAAGTATCCTAAATGTGGCAATGATATCTACCTAAAGAACGAGAGTTCCTTATGAATGGTAGTGTTTTTATTTGATTAAATAATTTATGTGGAATTTGTTGACATCTAGTTGCAAGGTGCACATGTCTCAATGAGCATTTTTGAGGGTGATGTTTTTGTGAATTGTTTCAATTTATAAGAGAGATTCTTGATATTCTCATTCAATGGATAAGATTTGTTTATTTTCTTATCAAATTATCTCTAAGGCCTTTTCTTCTTCAAAACCTTTTATTGGTGTGAGAATTGGTGTTTGTTCTCTTCATTCATCCAAGGTGATTTCTACCCAACCTATTCTCACTTTTGGACAAATTAGGTATGAAATGCCAAAGTGTGTGTAAGAGTGATGAACAAGTAGGTGTGAGTCTCCTTGATGAATTGAATGTGTACGCAAGTTTTATCTTGTTTGCAAGATAACAATTTATGCTCATTTATGATGATTATTTTGTAATTTGAAACTAAGTTTGAGAGCTTGTTCCAACTTGAATACAAAAGATCCTAATGTTTTTTCCTTTTTCCTTTTTGATACTTTTTGGATTTTTTAACTAATTTTATGCTTTTGTAGTGTTTTTGTGCTTTTTGAGAACATGAAAATATCAAGATAAACTTATCAACTAAACTAAAATGCATGTAAGCAAACATATGAAAAACAAATGAATCTACAAAAAAATGATTTTTCCTTTTCAATTAAATTTGATTGGAATGAGACTCACAAAAATACAACACACACACTCATGCAAAATAAAAATCTAGACCAATTTATCTTTTTGTGGCTTTCAGAATAGTATGTTTTCAACTAGACTAACATGAAAAAAATGAGAAATTAAAAACTTATTTTGTACCTTTTAAGTTTTGTATGCATGCAAGAGACTATTTCAAAGAAACATTAATAGAAAACTATTCATTTTACTTCCTTTTCTCTTTTACAAATTAAACAAGGAAGCATGAAAAAACCAAAAGTAAAAGCTTACACAAGCACAAAAACCCTTTTTTTGTGTTGAATAATTTTTTTTTCTATGAATTTTGGTTTGTTCTCTATTGTTTTCAATGCTTGTTTGAGAGGAAAATATTTTTTTTTTCTAAAAAATATTTGTTTTGATTGTGCTAGTTGAATGATTGAAGATTTTGTGGCTTTCGTGGATAGAATTTGTAAAAAAATGACAGTTTTGAAATGAAAAGGATTTGCAATAAATAAACTTAAATTAAAACTATTCTATGAAGGGGAAATTAATCTACTCTATAACCAAAGCATTTTAATATAATGCTATAATCTTTTTGAGGTTTTGATAACTAAGCTGTTGTGAAAATTTAAATTTAATCAACAAACTAATGTAAATGACCTTTTAATGAAAAATAATCTCTACACCTATATAATGAAGATTCAAAGCATGTGGATATTTTTTTGGTAGTGAAAGAGTCCTTAGGGACCCAATTATGGCACAATTTTCTCCTTTTATCCTCCCATTGGGTTCTCCTTTTGTGATGAAATTGAACAATAGGTTGAAGATGAGGACAAGAAAAGGGAAATGACTAATGTTCTGTGAGTGTAGAATTTATATGGAGGCAATGTGTAAATGAGCCTATATGTTATATGTTTATGTTGAGTGTTATAAAGATTATATTTTTGGTGGATTATTGGTTGTATGCTCCTATCTTTAGACTTATAAGTAAAAATATGGAAAAAATCTTCCCTTACACTTGTTGGGTGTTTACATTCAAGAAGGAAAATGCACAAAATATGAAACACAAATCTAAAAAAGAGAGATGGAGGAGTGAAAATGGAATATTTGTACTTTTTTCAATAATTTATTTGTCGACGTATATGGCTAATCACAAAGGGGAAATTTGATATGAAATGGGTGAATGTGTTATTTGAGGGTCAAAAATTAAAAACTAACTAGGTGAAAGGGACATAAACATTGAAATAATCAAACAAGCATACAAAAATAAAGGGGAAGGTTCTTAGAGGCCAACTATACACTTCTATCACTTCGAGACTAGTTTGTAGAGAGAAAGATTTATTGTTTAATTTCATGTAGGGTTGTGTTTTGGGTCGCTAATCATCATTGTAATTTAAAATGAATGCTCATTTAAATTTGAAAACTTACATATTTCCCCCTTATGAAAGACATTATATCTTATCAAATAGGTATTGTGTCCCAAAATAGGCATGAAATTACCTTGCTTGTTGTCTTGCATCGTAACCTACAAAATAAAAAAAGATCATGTGCAACAACATATATAAATTTTAGAAATGAAGTTTATAATGAAAATATAGACAATATTACTCACCATTTGTGTAGGGGTGGAAAATACTACCTACATGCACAAACTTCTCTCACATTTGGATCCTACAAACACACTAGAAAGGTGACTCAAGAGTGTTTTAAATATTTAGCCAACTCAAAATAATTAAAAAACCATATACAAAAAATGTACCTTTTTGGTAGGTTGCAAAGTATATACCTAACTTGCCTTGTCTAGATGATTTTTAAGAGAAGAAAATGACATGTTAAAAAACCAAAAACTAGCCTATACACTCAAAACTAGGTCATTTTGAATTCATTTGTACTTAGAAATTTAGGATAAATTGAGCTCTATATTATGATGATAGATTTGAGTGAAATTATAAGAGATTGCAAGATGAGGATTGAGTATATTGTAGTTTATCCAATTTAGTCAAATACACAAGAACATGTTTAAAGAAAATAACTCTTTCCTTAATTCATATTTTATTTGTGAGTTATGTCCAACCAAATTTAGGATAAATAAGGTTAAAAGTAGGCATTTCCATCACAAATAGTTTATTTTTTTGTTTTGTTTTGTTGTATTTTTCTAATTTTATGGCTGAGTCAAAATTATGGTTAGTTGGCATACTTGTTCACCAGTTTTGTTGTCATTCACTATTTTTTGGAGTAATTTGTTCACCCTAGAGAGCAACTATTTTCCATAGTGGGTTTGCTAATAATTACATGAATTATAATTTTTTGTTATGTAAAGGGGGTAAATGACCACATTGAGCTTAGTTTTAATTTCAAGTTATTTTCTATTTTATGTCTTTTTTGGTCTTTTTAGGAGATATTTTTTTGAGAGGTTTTCTAGAGGCATCATAGCATTTTTTCACATGGTTCTTATGTTTGTTGGGTGTCATAATGTCATTCAAGGGCATAGCTAGATTTTGATAACTATAAGGGGCTTGTTTGATGGGGACCATGCCATATTTTGATAGGTGGGATTGGAAAGAGTTTTTTAGGTCAATTAATCTATCCTTTTCATTGGATATGTTGTGTCTTTTAACTTATCAAGATGTAAATTAGAACACTTATTCAAATTTTAGGGGATTGAGTGAGTGTATAATCATTATCTATAATGTGCATCATATACTATGGGACCTTAATGATAATTTAAGAAAAAAATTTGATGCAGGAGCTTCTGGCGGTACTAGCAATCAACATCACCCAAAATGAAAGTATCTTAATTTTTATTGTTTCTTGAGGTTTTGTAATTATGTATTTGGAGAATAAATTTCAATATTAGGCCTAAACAAATATTATTAGTTGCAAATTTTGGGAGTGGAGATAATTTAGGAGGTAGTTTAAATGGGAAAAATCCAGAAAGGTAAACATGGCGTGGATTTTTGGAAGTTAACAAAATGCATCAAGGAGCATTTAATGAATTTTCTAATTGTTGGTAAAGCCTTTTCAGTTGCATGGGCGTAGCCTTTTCAAAGGAGGCAAAAAAATATATTTTTCAAAAGTAGTGCAAGAGTTGGTATTGCTAATTTTTTGGTCATCGTTAAAAGATATATTTTAAAGAAGGAGGAGGCATGGATTTTCTAGGGGAATGTTTTGTTGTAGGTTTGAAGGTGTTGTGAAAAAAAATGGATCATGGAATCCATTTTTGAAGATGGATATAGTTGCAGATTGGAGTTTGTAGGGTGAAGGCTGTAGATTAAGAGTGATTGGAAGGAGTTGATTCAATAGTTTGTATTTGTTGTTATTTTATATTAAGATTAGATTTGAATATGATTTTTAATGTGTATTTACAGTCCAAGAGGCTGAAATCTTTGTATTTTCATTTTGGAGAAGATACTCTAATGTTTGCAGGAGAGTTTGAATAAAGAATTTGGGAATTTCTTTGCAAAATTTTTGCATTATTTTTCTTTTCTAAGTTATTTTAGATTCAATTCAAATCATTTAAGTGATTTGCATTTGTGGTTTAAGAAGGGAGAGTTTCTTCACTTCATCTGTGTTATCAAAGCCAGTGTTCCTAAGAGTGCAGGTAGACACACCAATTGGAGGCAATTTGCACCAAGACCTAAGGGTGGAGAGTGTGTGGATTTTGTTTGTAGATGGATGTGCAACCTGCAATAAGAAATTTTTAGAAGGTTTGAGGAATTGAAATTCCCATGGTTGTAAACGAATCATTGAAGGAGCCAGTTTATCTGTTTATAATAACATTGGTGAATATTGAAAGAGGGTTTTGTAAAAAGACCAATGAATGAGTTAGTGTACATAAGTAAAACTTGATGATTTATATTAAGGCTTGTGAGGCCTTGAAAATGGAGAAGAGAAAGAATAAAATGAATTTTTCTATTAGATGGATTTTTGAGTATTCTTGGACTTGAGAGAATTAGAGATAGAGCAAGAAGAAATAAGGGTTGAGATGATAGAATTGCAACACCAGGTGGAAAAATTAAGAGAAGAGATTGAAAGGAGAAAAAAAGAAAAGAGGAGAGTTGGAGATAATTTTGATTACCTTTCTAATGATAATTTTATTTTAGGGAAGAAAGAGGATGCATTAGTAGTGAGTGGCAGAAGAAAAAGTGTTGCAACAACAAGGCTTCAAGAAATCCTTGTGCAGAAGGATGAAAAGGAAGATGAAGAGAAAGAGGAAGGAGATAAGAAATTGCAGCAAAAGTATGTCTTGTTAGAGGAATAATGAACACAGTTGCAGTAGAGGTAGAGGATGGATAGAAGGATACAAAAATAGTTGAGTATCCTTTGGAGGATAAGAAGAAAGAAGAAAAGATGAAAGATCTTGCAATAGAGACATGTCTTTTTGAAGGCATGACGAACATGAAATTGAAAGATGTAGCTATGGAAGAAGAAGCAAATAGTGAAGAAATAAATTATCTATTGGAGGACATATTGCTGAATCTAGAAGATAGTAATGAAAAAGTTGCAACCTGCATTGTTAGAGGCATGAAAGAAGAGAGCAAATTAAAATTTGTAGTAGTTATGGAGGAGCAACTTGAAGGTATAAACCTTGAAAAAGAGAGACAAGTTGTAGTAGAGGAAGAAGAAGTTGTGACAATAGAAGTCACAAAGGTAAAGTTTAATGATTTTTGTAATGTTAAATTTGTAATTAATTTTCATATTGAAATGAGTAAAGAGTTAGAGAGGGAGGATTGTGTAGTGACTGAGTAGACTACAAATGTTGTATATTTGTAAGTAGAAGTTGTGAGAGATTGTGCATCTAGGATTTGGTGGAGGTGGTCAATTTGTGGTGGGTTGGATCCCATGAAGGAGATGAGAAGAGGAAGCCTTTGGAGGAGGAGGACGATCTATGGTGGATGTGAGTCCATGAGAGGAAAGAGGAATAGGGTGCACACTTGGTGGAGGAGGATGATAATTTTCTTGGCTAAGTGCTAGAAGAGGCAGAGGAATAAATTATTTTGTCTATATCAGTGATGGAGTTTGTTGCAGGTTGTCCACAACTTGAAAGAGTAGTTCTACTACTCAACTTCGTTTTGTGAGCATATGTTCACAAACTTTCTACCTGATGTGTTTGATGTAGGAGCATCTAGGGGTACAAGCAATCAAAATCACACAAAATGAAAGTATTTTAGTTTTTATTGTTTCTTGAGGTTTGGTAATTATGTAGTTGGAGAATAAATTGCAATATTAGGCCTAAATAAATATTAAATAATTGCATTTTATTATTTTGTTACAAATTTTGGGAGTGGAGATAATTTAGGAGGTATTTTAATGGGAAAAATCCAAAAAGGCAAACATGGCATGGATTTTTGGAAGTTGAGAAAAGGAATCAAGGAAAATTTAATGATTTTTCTAATTTTTGGTGAAGCCTTTTCAGTTGCATGGGCGTAGCCTTTTCAAAGGAGGCAAAAAAAAAAGATTTTTAGAAAGTAGTGCAAGAGTGGTATTGACAATTTTTTGGTTGTCGTTAAAAGGTAGATTTTTAAAGGAGGAGGCATGGATTTTTTGGGGGGAATGTTTTGTTGTAGGTTTGAAGGTGTTGTGACAATAAAATGGATCATGGAATCCATTGTTGAAGATGTATACAATTGCAGATTGGAGTTTGTAGGGTGGAGGTTGTAGATTGAGAGTGATTGGAAGGAGTTGAATCAATAGTTTGTATCTACTGTTAAGATCAGATTTGAATCCAATTTTTAATGTGTATTATCAGTCCAAGAGGCTGCAATCTTAGTATTTCCATTTTGGAGAAGATACTCTAATGTTTGCAAGAGAGTTTGAATAAAGAATTTGGTAATTTGTTTGCAAAATTTCTACATTGTTTTGCTTTTCTAAGTTATTTTAGATTTAAGTCAAATCATTTAAGTGATTTGCACTTGTGGTTTGAGAAGGAAGAGTTTCCTCACTTCATCAAAATTGCTATTTTTTTAATAAAATCTTGATGAATGCTAGCTAAGTGTATTAATTTTCATAGTGAATCTTTCATTTTTTGAAAAAAAAAATCCTAGAGAATTTATGCACATCACTAAAAATTTATATAAAATCTTTGCAAATCATAGCAAATAGTAGCTAAGAAAATTAATTACCATAATAAATCCTTTCATTTAAAAAATCCCCATAGTTGGTCAACATAGTCCCCCTATATATTCTTTTAAATTTTTTTGCATTGTTAAAGCAAGGGCCTAAGGCTAGTAGTCTCTAGTAGGGTCAAGGGGAAGGCATTGGAGCACATGTAAATTGGGAATTTTAAAAATATAGTTCAACATAGAAATAAGACGTAAATATGAATGAATCTACATCTTATATTGTAGTATTAATTAGACACTTCTAATTAAAATTTTGCATTGTTATAAGCACATGTATTTTCAAAAGGTTACTTAGCCTAGAATTTTTGTTGGGCCACATGATTAAAAATTGATCAAAATTTTACCATGTAGACGAAAAGGAATTTAATGTTAAGTAACTATTTTAAAAGATGTAACTATAAATGCATAGAATTAAATTAGAACCATTAGATTATAGTGGAAACTATTGGTGGGAAAAGAACACCCTATTCCTTCGCACATGCAAATTGTAGAAATTCCCTATTTTCTATAGGGACTTAACTGATTCATGATACCTATAGGCCCAAGAGAGTCAATAGAAAGAATAATTTGCATTTGTTAATAGAATCTAGGTTGCATTGGTTAGAAGATATTTAAATGCTTTTACATACTATTTACACATAATGAAAGCTGAAATTTTAAGATCATATTCATTTCAAGTGGATTTTATAAGTGGATCCCTATGCCCTAGGTTTTAGACACCGTGATAATAAAGGAGAGAGTGATCTTCAATGGTTCCATGGTTGAATTATGACTATGAGGTTTGTATACAAGTTAGCCTACATACATTAGCAATGACATATCACTTAAAATAATTATATACAATTTTTATGTGACAAATCCCACCAAATTTTAATTTCAAAGGAAAAATATCCCTAAGACTAATAATGAATTTATTAGTTATGACAATATAACCCCAAAAATTAGTAGGAATGTAATATTTATGGTGAATATGATTTAGATTTAATCTAAATTATAAAATTTAGGTGATTAGGCTCTAATAACACACCATTTACTATCACAATAGAATTTAGTTTAAAGGTTTAATAAAATAATGATTGGACAATTTAAAAGAATTAAACTAATTTTTTGTAAAAAATGTGGCAATTTAGCTCCCCTTATAACTTGTCTTACTTGCCAAAAATTGAGACCTCAATTTGAACTATTGACCATTTGAAAAAGATTCATTGCTAAAAAAATCATTGTTGTGGGCCCTTCTCTAGGGGGACATATTGAATTTTGAGGAGCTTCCAAATTAGTAGAGGTCCACATGGGTAGTATTCATTGGAAACCAGATAGAAAGGTAGAAGTGTTTTTGTCTAGCTTTCATTCTTGCTCTCAATATTCCACCTCTTTGAAATGAAATTATAGACATGAGGCACAAACTATTTGAGGACATGAAGGTAATCATTATTTTTAATAAGTGGATCCCTGTCATTCACCAAGTAGAGCAACATGTAGAGTTTACAAATGAAGTGTTGAAATATAGGGTTGCATGTATTATGTTCTATACTAAATTTCCCTCTATGACACATTATTCTCGGTGGATGCTTGAGCATATTATTCCCTTCTAAAAGGGAATGACAATTTTAGACATGGTGGCCCCTAGAGTAGCTATATGGGTTATTATTGGGCACTTTGATGTAGGGACATAGATAGGGTCCAACCTAAAAAATGAGATATGATCAAGGAGCTCTACAAATAGATGGAGGTTCTATGGCTAGGAGATGATAGGGTGAGGAACTTTTATTGAGATGAAAGCCTCTTGACAAATAGGAGGAAGTTCATTGAGATCCACCTGTGGACATCAAATCTGCAAATGGTTAGCAATTTTAACATAACATCTTCATGTTAGTCCCTTGCAAAACATTAGATTTGAAATCCCTATGAAATACTTGACTATGATGAAACATGCAAATTATATAAACAAAGATAATCAAATGTAAGCATATAAAAGCATAGTCAAAACTTTATTCCATAGTGGATTGGTGTCACATGTGCTAGTGACCCTTTCCCAATCCTTGATCAAAGCTCAAATGATAAAATGCAAATGAAGATGATGGATTGATGATGAACAAGATCAAATCTCAAATGAAGAGAGTAACCTTGCATGAAATTGTGGAGGATTTGCTCAAAGATGAAGCTTGTATTTAAAGATTTTCAAAATGCCAAGTGTTGAAGAGGGACCAATGTGGGATCAAAAACAAGCCAATGAGTTGAGGACACTTGTCATCATGTGATTAGTTGATGTATGTGCAAGATTTGGGAAGAGTGCCCAAGGAGGGGAAATTTTGAATTCAAATTTGCAATAAATTTTGAGAGGGGGACAAGAAAGAAGAGCAATAAATGCCCTGTTTGACTTGTCATGTTGAGGGAAAATGAGTGTTTTAATAATTCAATAAAATTGATTTATTGTGCAAGTGGCTAGATCTAGATAATGCAAGTGGGATGTGATTAACATTAGATTAGGATTAGATGAAGATTATGCTGATTTAATGCTGATTAGGTGAGTTGACATTTTGGACTTAAATTTCTGATTTATTTAAATCAGAAAAGGATGAAATATGATTTAGGATTTAATTTAAATGGCTTTTTGATTTATTTAATTAAATGGATGATGCAAGATGAAGGTTGAATGATAAGGTTTATTTGATAAATGAGATTATTTAATAAATGGTTTAAAGTGATGAATTTGCCTAATGTGAGACCTAATTTGACTGAATCCGATCGAATGCATAATGTAAATTTTGCATGTCTACATTTTGCCCCTCTTTGAAGCAATGTACTTGTTGCGTTGGTTCAAAGAATAACTTGCCGCAATCAAAATTTAAAAATTTCATGATTTTTCGGATGCCCCAGTGAGAAAGTACACTGGTACATTGCCCCCTCGAGAGATCGAGTGAAAAGATTCGATTTGAGGGTCGATCTCGCGATAAAGAGGTTCAAAATGGGTGGTTATGGACGACGATGCAAATGAGATGATTTCAAGATGCTTAGAATAACAAATCTATATTATTCTAAATAACTTAAATGATGATATGATGTGAGACAGATGAAATGGATGATGTGATATGCTATGATTATGCAATGGATGATTTATGATATGCTTAGACTAACAGATCTATATTATGATGATGATATGCAAATGCAATGCATGTGAAATGATCAATGTTTCCTATGATGTATGATATGTGGTATGTTGACGATTTTATGGATGCGAGATGGATGCATGATGGACTATTCATGATGTGATGTTAATGCAGAAGTGAGATGATGACAAGAGGATCCAACAAGTCCATGATTGGTCGAGACTTTATTAGAGATGATGATGATAGATGATGATGATGATGATAAATGATGATGATTTGCTTATCAAGGATTGAGATTTTAAAAGGGTCACTTACTTTATTTTTGATAACACACCTAAGTACGATGCATCAAGGTATAAAGGACCAGGATGGCGTTGTACTTAGTGTGATGGACTTTGACTCAACAAGTAGATAGGAGTATTCTTGTTCACACTTGACATACGGAAACCTTGCTAGGGCATACCTAACAAAGCAAGTATTCGCCAAGTTATATTACAAGAGCATCCAACAAGCGTGGAACAAAAGATAATGATCATTGCCCCATTCCTATCTCTCTAAATCCTTCGTTCAGATATCATCGAGAGGTCCTTGGAATGAGCGCAATAAGATAAATCAAAAGAAAAGATCAAGTACGCAAACAAGTCAATGTTCTTCATACCTCTAGCCAAAGGGATTTATTTTGATAAGATAAGAATCCAAAGTGATATCCAAAATGATGCCCATTGTCGGAACGATATATCCTAGGACATGCATTGTATAGGATGATGATGGTTTGATAAATTGATTGATAGGCTATTGATATAAGGATGACTGACATGTTTGCAACTGATCAAGAGTTTGATTTTGTTTTAGAGGTTTGTTGTTTGCTTTTGATTTCACGATTGAAGCTTGCATTTGTGGACTGTTGTGATTGTTTCTGTTTCCGTTGCCAAAGGATGGAGATGATGATCAGTTTATTATGGATGATTGATTATTTCGGGTGAAAGCGAAATGAGGCGGATGGATTTTTTCAAATATTTGGATGTTTTTGATGTTTTGCAATGTTTTGAGGCTGTTTTTGGTGTTTTTGGATTTTGCGATGTTTTTGATTTTTTTTAGTTTTCCAATGTTTTTGGATTTTGATGTTTTTCGAATGTTTTTGGATTTGATGTCTGGTGATCAAAGTTAACCCCACTCGTTAGCTGAAGCATGCGTTCAAGATTCAATGTTTTGATGTTTTCTAATATTTTTTAAATGTTTTTGGATTTTTTGATATGTTTTGAATGTTTTTTGGAATTTTGATTTTCTAATGTTTTGGATTTTTCTCATGATTTTAGCCCGATTTTTGATATGGATGTATGTGTGATGATACTCCCGGTGCTCTGTTTTGGGATTTTGTTTGAAAACCAAGCTAAGGTGGATTGATCAGATCGACAGATTGATGATGATGATAACATTGTTGAGGATACACAACAATGCAACGATTGGATTGATTAGGATTGATGAGGATAACATTGTTGAGGATGCACAACAATGCAAGGATGGATGGATATGGATTGATAATGATAACATTGTCGAGGATACACGACAATGCAAGGATAGTGTTAAGCAACACAAGGATATCCCGAGATGATTTTTTGATTGGATTTGATTGATCATGTTTGATGAAGCTTGGTTTTGAACAAAAGATGTTTGGATGATTTGATGTTACGTTTGGCGTGCAGCTTAGATGCGACTAATATCAATTGATGTTTGATGAAAGATGAAGCTTGATAAGGAACATGTTCTCATCAAAATATGCCATGGGCTAGTGCTTCGAATTTTTGCTCACAAGTGGTTTGACCAATTTTATTTCATGTTTTCCCATGGTCGGATCGCCACATAAGTTGGAGGATATAGATCAAGATTTATTCTCGAAGCAAGATGTCATATCTGCCCCCAATGTCTAGCAACATATGGAATGCGATGGATGGATGCTCGGATAGGTGTATGGATGGATGAATACGCAAGGATGCCGAGGATTATCTTGCGATAATATAAGGTGTTTGGATAAAGGATGCTCATTTGGATAATGCTTCATAGCTCAGATAATGCTACATAGGATAGGATCAATGAAATGACCCATGTCAAGATGTTTTACCATAAGCAAGCATAGAGCGTGCCCCAAAATTGTATCAAGATCAAGATA